>APFE031331052.1:12871-50203 GCA_000404065.3 Pinus taeda | reverse complement strand
ATTTGTTTTTAATATATTAATAAATTAATATTATAATTTAAACAAAATTGTTCAAATATAGTCGTTACTTGAAATTATGTCTCTACATTGCTCTCTATTTAAGCCTTTACCATGGTCTGCCTCTTCATGTGGTCCTGATGATGAACGACACTTGTCAATTCAAAACGCATCAGCCAAAAAATTCTCTCATGTGATTTCTACGGAAAGACTTTGTTTAATTCATTATGGAACACAGAAGCTTGAACACAAAAGTCAACAACTCTATTCACAAAATGTTGTGTAACATGTGGACTTGGAGGTGGTGTGAGCAATGGTTGACCTCATTTGTTTGAATTGGGATATGTTGCTGGGACTTCACTCGCATAGAGTGCCTACATTTTACTATGTTCAAGGGCACAAAGGAATTTTTCCTCTTCAGTGTTGTTCTCGGACCTGGGGTTCTAGGCCCTTGTTGTTCTGTTACTAGGTTTTCTAGGGGTGGGGCTAGACTAGGATTTACAATATTGTCCGAGATTAGTTGTTGCTAGGCTAGTCCATGCATGATAATCAATTTGATCAGTCTGTGATGACTAATTATGGTACGTGGATCCTTATCTTTCCTAACTCGTCGAGCAACATCATGCAATAGAGAATTCAAATAAAGCGGCAAATTAACTGAAACTTTCTCTTTTAGGATGGCTAACAATTTGAGTTGGCAGGGCTTTACCACATCTTGGAGACCATCGCATGTGATGTACCATTGCACGATGACTGCTAATTCCTACCATGGTTGTCTTAATGCTGAACGGTGAATCCCTTTCCCTGTTCACACTAATTGTTCTCCTCGGTCCTGGAACACTGCGGCCACATTGTGCAGAACGACGTGCTTGCCTTTTCACTTTGTTCCCTCAGCTGGAAGTCCAGTGACTTCAGCTAGGACTGCTTTAGAGACTGTTATGTCCCTCCCTCTTACTGTGGTGCTACCATTCTGCAAATTCTGCAAGAATTCAAGTGTCATTTCTTCCTGAAATCCCTGCAATTTATTTAGATATTGTAGCTAGCTAGTGCACTCAAAAATTGCACGAGCTTGGTCTGATACAATGAGTACTGTAGGTTTATTTCGGATAACTCTACCTCTCATGGCTACTGTGTTCTTGTGACTAGGTCACTTGAATGGACTTCTCTTGCACTTTCCCAAGTTAGAACAGTAACAAAGATCATTAAAGCAATTAACAGGAAAATGACGTTCATTTGGGAATTAAGAACATATACAATCAAGTAATTTGTCTTGTCAACTATATTTGACGTAGTCTCATAATAAATTTGCATGCCATCCATAATGGTCATTATCGTTTCTCCAATCAGGAATACCTTGATAATTATTACGCATACCCAATCATCATGTAGTCCTTACTCGGAAATCAATTTAATAATTATCATTTAACTATGCATCACTGTCACACACACTATTCATACACAGACCATCCCCCCTCCAATGGGAAAAGGGTGTCCACGTCTGCCAAGAATGTGAAAAGCGAGTGCATGAATTGATAATTCATAAATGCAGGAAACCTATCCAGAAAAGCAGTGCAATTTATGACAAAGAAATTAAACCAATACATGTATCAGAGGTAAAAATGGCTAAAAAATAAAAAAGATACTTAAATAATTATGTGAAAATATTTTCGCCCTAAGTGGTATTAGTAATAAATGCATAATTGGTGGTATGTAGTAATCACTATAATAAAGTGATTGCACAAATATAATATAATGAATATATAACATAAGCTACCATGCATGTTGGCTTGTAAGAGTGTTGTTCAAATGGGAAATTTCCTTAGAAATGAATCCATAGGTGGTAATAGAATGGAGAGAATTTGGTAGTGTAAGAAAATACTCCAATACCACAAGTAGAGCCATTGCAGCCAACAGGCGTTCATAGCCTCAACAGCGTTGCCTTTTATCCCCACAAATGATCTAGAGTCCTCCTTTTAGTATGTAAATGATTCTTCTTTTCCTACCATGAAGAGAACACTATGCTGGCATGGTGACCAGATGATCATAGTGCCATTCACCAAGATATAACAAAGTGATTAAGTTGGCTCATAATGACACCCCCTGTCCTTCTGACAATTTTAATCATCAAGAAGGTCATTACCTGGGTTTGGTGGCCAAAAATGGAATGTCACATGTTACATCCATATGATCATGGTAGGCTGGCTCATGATGAGACCCCCTATCCTCTTTAAGATAGTTTTCATTGCATTTTCATATTTCTTTATCTTCATTTTTTGTCTTTTGACACTTTTATAAAAAAGGGGAGGCTCATTTGCTCCTTAAGAGTCAGGGATGGTGTAAGAAGTAAAAAGTTGCCAAGGAAAGTTTACACTTTTACCCCCATCTCATCATATCAAAGGGATTTGTCCATTTGAAAGTGTGGTAAATAAGCCAGCATGGTTTGAAAATAATGAATCATTTGATGATGTGTCCAGAGAAAATATGTTTAGCGAGTCATTATAGAGATGCACCATATCAGCTTTTGAATAAAGATAACCATCAAGAGGCTCATAGATCATAATAGTATTGAAATTACTATTTTTCTTTGGGTTAAGCACAAATCCACTTAGATGGTGTTTATTCAAAACATAAAAGAAAAGAAGAAGATGGCACAATGATCGACAATGAATCAATAAAATAAATCATAGTTCACCATATAATAAGCACAAAAGTGTTGCTTAATTGACTGGACATCAATCATTCAATCATTTGAACAACAAAATCGAAAAGTGTTACCTTGAGGGGGCCTGAACCATGTTGTGTGCTGGGCTCCAGTATTGCCGCAATAATGCTGCAACTCCTAGGACTCCCTTCTTTACTTTTATCAACTCGATAGTTTGTAACAACCTTGGAAGCGACGGTGCTGTATGCACAAGTACTAGCTCTTGCTGCAGCTATCACTTGGTCAGCTGGCACAAGTCTGCTAGGGGCTTTAGCCAACTTCTATGAGCTCTAGGAAGAAGCTTTATAACTGATGGATGGAAGCTAACTCGAAGGAAGATAATATACTTGTGGAAAGAAACTGAAAAGATGAAAGAAAACGCAAACCCTAGCAAACCCTAATTTTACTACCTAGCCCTACTGATGCAAGAAAGAGGATGCAAGCTATTGGGAGAAATGCCATTGAATTCTAGGAAGGTAAAATGCATGTATATAAGCTACTTCTATAGTAACATATGAAACAAACATCTTTTTGTATTTTTTGAATAAGTTGTCAGAATTATCATGCATGTGATTTAACTCTTTTCGACTGTGCAGAGGTGGATTGGTGAGAGGAAATGCTTGGAGGAAGTCGGGAAGGTTCAGAGAGGGCCTAGGGGGTCCCTAACATCCTTCCATAGAGTTTCATAGAGTTTTGTTATCAAGAAAATGCTTTCGTGAGCTTCTACAGGAAGTCTGCAGGGGTTCTACAGGGTTTTCTGGAATTTCTATAGGATGTCTGTAATTTTCTACAGGATGTTCAGAAATTGGATTTTGGAGGATGGATGGAGGAGGAAAGATGAAGGAGTGGGTATGGAGGTGAGATAAGGGTGTGAGGAGGTTAAGGACTTGGGGAATAGAGCTGAGAAGTGGCGAGGATGGTTGGATTTGTTCAATGGGAGGTAGAGCAATGTTGCACAAAAATATGGTAATTTAGGGCAAAGTGAGCGAATGGAAAATGTGAGGCAAGAATCCAGGTTGGGGGATGGAGTAGATGGGATTGATGGAGTACAAGTAGATGGAGAGGTACTACAGTCACTCTGCAATTTATTTCTCAAACTGGACAAACAAACACTTGGAAAACTAATGACCTAGTTACTTCACTCTAATCTGACCTAAGTAACAACAAAGGAAATGAACAAAACATTATTTGCAATGAAATACATGAAATAGCTATGCAAATTGGGCAATTAGGAACCTGAGCATGTAACCACAAGTGGTGTCAATATCTACAACTGAAAACCTAACACTAATGATTCCATGGTGAAGCAAAGACAATGTTTTTGTTGGCAGCAATGTCACCTTTGTCCCAGCTCACGATCCCACTGAGGGAGAGGTGAGCTCAAAGGTGCTTGATGGCCTTTTTCTGAAGATCTTCCCTATTATTAATCTATCAAGTAAATCTGAACATGAAAAGCCTATCTAATCATCAACCATGACCTACGTAACCAGCAAGATGTTAATCCACTTAACATAAATTATTTTGCAAATACTTAAAAAGCAAATAACAATACACAAAGGAAGCCTTGGTGCTTGGGTTGGGCCCAACCCCAATAGCTGTAGGCTCCTAAAGAAACTCAGAACTGATGCCAAACAAAGTTTATTTCCATTACTCAAAAATAGCCATGTTCATAAGAAAGTTATACAACAGCAGCTACAAAATGAGCTAAGAAAACAAAAACACTCCAATGGAAAATACAACAGTCCAAAAGTAACCTACGAAGGCTGAAAGCCTTCCTATTTATGCACTACGAGGGGCCTCAGTAACCCTCCTTAACTCAAGGGGATCGGCTGTTCAAACTGCTAGTAAACAGTCACTTTTCACCAAGCTACTCGGCTGCCTTTAGGATTCATTTTGGTGGCCTGCTAAGCTCCGAATTGAGGGTGGAGATTTCAAGGAAGGGTCATTTAATGCAAGATGCATCCTTCCTATGAATCCTCACCCCTGTTCCTTCATGCTTGGCTATCATCTGGCTCCTAATTGCTTGGCTTTGTTCCAAAATGTGTCCAAAAAACCTGAAATAACCCCGTATTAACTGTCTTGGTAAAGTGACCACCCTCATTTGTTCAACCAACATAAACATACTCAAAAAACATGCATAAACTATGAAAAAAGGTTGATTGATCAAGAACAATTAGGAAAAATGAGCCCAATAAGTTACCCAATTCGGGGCTCATCATCACCCCCTGCTAAATGGGTTGCTCATCCTCTGAGCAACTAGACCAGCTCCTCATCCTTAATTGCCTTGACCTCCTCTCTCACATCCCAGGCCTCTGAGGTGATATCTTCTTCGCGATCATGAAATCTGGCCTTTCTTTCCACTTCTTCCCACTGCCTGTGTTCCTTTTCCTCCTTCCAGCAGCCCCAAAAGCAAAGGAGGACTGAACTTGAGGCCGATCCAGTTGGCTTGAATATTCTACATGGACTGTTTGTAGAGAGGTACTCTTGCTAAGGCCTCCCTCATCCTTGTTGGGGTGTGGTATTCTCTAATCTTTAGGATGTGGGACAGTGTGTTCCACCTTCCTGTGCAAACATGAATACAATTATCCCCCAATAGTCTCTCCATGTCCTCAAAATGGGCTATGGCTTGAGCTTGCCGTCCCATGTAATCTAGTAGGGCTTGAGAGTCATTAGCCAAGTGCTGGTGGGTGGATATTAATGCTAAGGGATCCTCTAGTTCTGCTATAATCAATAGTGGCTCCTTTAGTTCCCTGTCCATAATGTTTCGGACCTCTGCTACTCTCGTTTCTTCATGATTTAGCTAAGAGGCCATGGCCATAAGTTTTACGTCTCCTACCGCAGCGTTGGGGTCCCACAAATTCATGTTGGGAAGGGCCAAATTATGTAGGTATAACTCTGATAGTTTGGCCTTGTCCTCTGATGAGCTGGTGTCACATAAAGCCATGAATTGATGGTAATTTGAAATGGAGTGATGCCCCATTGGGCCAAGGTGTTGATCTGAAACTGCAACCACTGATCTCCTGGTGCTGCTTGCAATTAACTTTCCTGTAGTTGTCTAGTCAGTGCCTCAATCTCAGCCTGTAACCCATCTTTCTTTTGCTGTTCATCAGGGGTTTCTCTGTCTGTTGTGGGCTCCTCCTGTTGCCGCTGTTCTCCCAAGGTGTGCGGCATGTCTTCCTCAGAGTGTCCCTGTGACTATAGCTGTTGTTTAAGCAGCTCGTTTTATTCTTGTAGCTTGACCCACTGGCTGCTTTCTACATGCCTACCAAAGCCAATTCTTTACTTTCCTCTTCGAGTTGTTCCTCCAAGGGACCTATATCTACCACACCCTTGGACTTGGCGATTTTCATCCAAGTGTGGGTCCTCACTCTCTCTTCCTCCAGTAAAAAGAAAAGTGGCACTACAAATTTTTGTGGAATTATCTTTTCGGCCTTTAACAGGTTATAGTAGGAGCCGAAGCTGGGCTGGGGGGTTGGTTACACAATGTTCTCAGTCTTCTCTTCCTCTTAGGATGATTTAGCTAGCTTTTCTTCTAACTCTTCAGTCTCCTTTAGCCTAGCCAACATTTCCTGTAGAATTGTCTCATTATCCTGTAGAGAGGTCTTTGTGTCCATCATTTTAATCATTTCTCTCTAGGTGGACGTCTCCAGGCTACCCCATTCATAGGTGATGGATTCCTTTGAGGGAGACCTTTCCTTTCGTTCAATTGGGGTGTCCACAATCATAATTGGCTCTTTTAACTGTGGCTGGGGTCTGCCAGCTTTTATCCTCGTGCTTCTTATTGCCTTAAAATACATGGAAGGCTCCCTTTTTCACTTCCCTTTTTGCTTTGGAGATGTGCTTAAGGTAGCCAGCACAGCTGCTGCCTCCTTGGCCAAAATCTCAGGTGATTTCTCCTTTTGTTTCTCTGTTTCCATACTTCCTGTAGAAAGTCCTGTGTCGATTGTTTTCAGGCTTCCTGTAGAAACTGTTTTCGGACTTCTTGTGGAATTGCTTCAACTGCTTTGGTTTGCTTGGCTGGAGGTGGCTTTTCTTTTAATTTTTGTGTGGTGGCCTTAGTTGTGACCTCCTTTGCGTGGACTTTTTCAGTCCTCTCTGCTCTACCCTGCAATCATTTCTCTCTGGGTGTTTGTGCCACTGTCCCTCCCACAGCTTTAGGCTCAGTGACTTGGCTTTTTCCTCGTTTTTCTTTCTGTTCTTTCTGTGGTGGTCTGTCCTGTGTTTCTTTGCCACTGGATTTCTATCTTGCCTTAGTGGTTTCCTTTTCTTCACTGCTAGATGAGGTGAATTCCTTGGCCAGAATTCTTATATCGTCATCTCTGGACATATTGCGGAAAATTTCCCAGGAGAGGGGGACAGTGTAGGTATGGAGGGCATCTTCCACAAGGAGCTTGATGAGCCCATGATGGGCTCATTGGTCCAGTGTCCCTTCCTTCAATTTTGTGCCACATTCAACCAACGATTGTAGAAGAAAATAAGGGATGCTCAACTTCTGTTCTGGAGGTAAATCCATCCCATGTATGAGCTCACTCAACAACCAAAAATGATAGCCGTAGACAATACTGAACCGCCCCTCATAGGTAATGTATTTCATGATTTGGAGACTGGCTTCGCTCCAAAGAGGATTTAAGCTGGCTCTCCGGACCCCATTCTTATCTTCTACAAACTGTTCCTCGGGTAGGAAGAATTCTTTGTTGGCTTTTTGGCCTAATGCCCTCTCCTCTTTTCTCCAGGGTATCCCCATTGACAAATCAGTAACTCGACTAATGAGTTCAGGGGTAAGCTTTAAGGTCAACTCTCTGAAATTCACAGTGGACAACATCTTTGATTTAGGTTGTAGGGAAATTAAGAATTCCTTCGTTATCTCATCGTCATGACCCTGAATTTTTTTGCAAAAGGTCATCTAATTGGCACAGGTGAAGAGGTCTACTACTGCGGGATGTTCATGCAATTGTCTGGAATCCAAGGGTTCCTTCCTGATAAAACCCCCTGGCATGGTGAGAGTGCTCTATTTCAATGCTCTAAGTAGACATGGGCTGCTGTTTTATGGTTTCCTCCTTTGAACTTCAGGAAAGGATCTCTCAGGTGTTTAGATTTCAATCGGCACCAATTCCCTGGTCCTACTGTTTTTGCTGCCCAAACTCGACTTTCCATGTATAAAAGGAAGAATTAGGCTCCCATAGACAGAGTGCAGAGCTCAATTTTCACTCCTAGCATACATTCAAACGTTCAACTTCAAAAATTTTTATATACAGGCTAGCCCTCTCAGTACTTTATCTTTTTTACAGGAGAAATTTTTCACAAGAACCTTGGAGGAGAATGTTGACGCAGGACCGACTGGGAAATTCCGTGTAATCTCATAGGCAAACTGCTATTCTTGACTCATAGGCAGACTTGTCTGTCATTCTCCTACTCCATATAGTTCAATTCATCACCTTTCGAAATATACCATGCAAGGAAGAGTTTTTTCGATCCTACCTCTCTTAGAACACCAAATTTGACGCAAAAAGTCCAGGTTTCTCTACTCCAGAAGGCTATGCCATACTTCCGGTAGAATTTCTTCTTGTTGAATGCTTGGCTGGCTTTTGTAGGATGTCACTGCGCTTCTGAACGAGCTCAGTACGCGGGAGACTTTTGAAACAGGCCAAAAAGTTTGGTGGAGGATGACGGGTTAACAGATTGCAGAAGCGGAGGACAAGTACTTCGACCAAGGACGTTGCAAGTGCAAATGAACAGCGGGTGTGCAAGTCTTCAGCCAAACATTTTGAACTGTGGTGCAATTCATGGCGAGGGGGTGAGGTGGCCGGACCGAACCATTATCCAATGTCATGGCCATCATTTTTCTGCGTGTCCCTGGCCACCATTACCTCCCCTCTTCCATTAACCATCGCCATCACTGTCAGTCCACCGATTTTCCCTGATTGGACACTCCACACATGTCGACTGCATGGCTCGTTGGCGATTTTGAACGTAATTGAGCTTGTTCGGATCCCATGAAGCAGTGTAACTGGCTGAGGGTGGTCAGTTGACTGACCACTGAATTCGTTCAATCCAAACCATTTTCATAGACATGTAGTTTTCAAAATATTGTTCATGCAATTGAGGAATGAGGTTAGACACTTACCTGCGTGGCCGTGGATGGGTTATACAGACTTCGGGACTTGGAACCACTGCCTCGCTTACTGTTGGCTTGTACACGGGTGCTAGAGCCCATTCTTTCATTTGTTGATGTTGTATGCACGGCTTTGGAACCCGACCTTTGGTTGTAAACGCTACATGCACAGGTTCTATCTGGTTTCAGCTATCGAGGATGTTTTCACGTCCAAGCAGAGCCTTTACATGTCCCCTATGTCGATTTTAGCTGCCACTGACTCCAGAGTATGTGTTCCAGATAGATCAGCTACTACAGGATTCCTGTAGGATGTCCTGTAGCTGCTTCTCCTCCTAGGATGTAGGCTAAACGAGCAGGGCTACATTCACTGATGAAGAGTCTAGATGGAGCTTGAACATGTAGACTGTGTGAGCCTTTGCTACTTGATTTTTCACTTGGAAAATTTTTTCAATCTGAGGAAAACAGGGCTTTTTGTATGACTGTATAGGAACACATAACCAGGTGGGTGCAATGGAGGTGGAAAGAGGTGAAACAGGGGTGACATACAGTGATGGATTGAATAGAGGGGTGGCTGCAGGCCTAGCAAACGGATCCCAACCATTATATTCCCTTTCAAAATCAAATTTAGCTCGCCCGAAGGTTCTATAGGATGTTTCCTATAGAAAGCCCAGAACTTCCTGTAGAAAGTGGAATCTCGACCCGAAATGTGATCAAATTCTAGGAAAGGCAGGTGGCCATGGAGGGAGTGTCTGTAGGGATGTCCTGGAGCCTAGTACGGACCCCTGTCCTTGTTTTTTGTACCCTTATTTACCTGAAATGTATTCCCTGCAACCTGCAATCATTTCACAGAGATTAGGCCTGTTTTCTTTTCCTTTTTCTTTTCTCTTTCATTTTTCTTTTTTCTTCCTTTTTTTTTTTTGAGAGAGAGACAACTAGGGTGCCTCCATGAGGTTTTCACCCTCGCTATCTACCCTAGGCACCTCAAAGAGGTTTTCACCCAAGGATCTTCATTTTATTCCACATTTTTTTATTTTCCACAGATAGCTGGGGCGCCTCCATGAGGTTTTCACCCTCACTATCTGCCCTGGGCGCCTCAGAGAGGTTTTCGCCCAAGCATCTTTTTATTTCCTCTTTTTTTTTTATGATCAATGTGTGGGTGGAATAGAGGCAGAGCCCTGCTCCACTACCAGCACTGATTTTTCCAAAGTTTCAATGAACTCCTACCTTGAAAGAGGTTTCCTGTAGATTTTTAATCGATGCCCATTGACGAGCATGGGGATGGCTTCTTCATCAATGGTCCTGATGAGGACTGAATCATTGTCATTGCATTTCTCCACTGTATATGGTCCTAACCATATTGTCCTCAGCTTCCCTTTGAGGTCCTTGTATCTTGAATCATACAGCAGCGCCCAATCTCCTTGCTAGAATTGCTTTTCGTGAAGGTGTCGGTCATGCCATATCTTCCTTTGAAGTTGGACTACTTCTGAGTGGAGGAGAGCCTGCATTCTCTATTCATCTAATCCATTCAGCTACAATAATCTTTCTCGTTGAGCATGGCTGAGATCTAAGTCCAGCTAAGCTGCCACCCTCAATGTGTTGTACTCGAATTCTATGGACAACAAAGCTTTCTTCCCGTAGACCAGCTCATAAGGTGTGAAACCTGTTGTAGTTTTCTAAGTGGTGTTGTAGGCCCAGGTGGCCTCAACAAGGCAATCTGCCCAATCTTTTCTGCTGCTGCTCACCACCTTAGTAAAAATCCCTTCCACTACTCTATTAGTGACTTCCACCTACCCATTTGCTTGTGGATGATACAAGGTGGAAGTTTTGTGCTTGATATTATGATGAGCGAGTAGGTATTCAATCAAGTTAGAGGTGAACTGGCTTCCTTGATCGGTGACTAACTCTCTTGGGTAGCCAAACTTGTAGAAGATATTCTCCCTTAAGAACTCAGCCATTTTTTCTTCTGTTGCTGCTTTGATTGCCTTTGTTTCTGCCCACTTTGTCAGGTAATCAGCGCACACAATGATGTAAGACCTTTGCTTTGAAGGAGGGTTGATAGGACCCACAAAATCCATGCCCCACTTCTCAAATGGCTCGAAGGTCACTTGAGGTTGGAGGGGAATTTCATCCCTTGGAGTCAGTTTCCCCATCCCCTGACATCGGTCACACTAGCTGATGTATCTTCTGACATCTTGATGAAGAGTAGGCCAATAGTAGCCTGCCTGTAGAATTTTGAAGGTAGTCCCTTTTGCTGCAAAGTGGCCTCCATAGGGTCCATCGTGATAGGTTAGGAGGATGTCAAAAACTTCCTCCTCCCTAACACAATGCCTCAAGATCTAATCTAAGCCAAGTTTAAACCGGTTGCCCCCAATCCATGTGAAGGGGGCACTTTTCCTCACAATTTTTCTCTTCTCCTTTGAGGATAGATGCGGATGGAACTGTGCTGAGACCAAGTAATTTGCTATGTCAGCAAACCATGGAGAGAGGACTGAGATAGCAAACAGGAGTTCATCTGGCATCTAGTCATCCACTGTCCCTTCTTCACCTGCAAGAAAATCCAATCTAGATAGGAAGTCAGCAACAACATTTTCCTTACCTGGCTTGTCGACAATAGTCAAATCAAATTGCTGCAACAAAAGTAACCATCTAATGATACAAGCATTTACTTCAACCTTATTCATTAAATATCTAATCGCAGCATGATCAGTGTGTACAAATGTTTGATAACCAGTGATGTAGTGTCTAAACTTGTTTAGGGAATGGATTATGGCTAGGAACTCTTTCTCGGTTACAATATAGTTCATCTCTGCCTTGGACAGGTTTTTGTTGACAAAGTATATGGTATATGGCAATTTCTCCTCAACTTGTCCTAAGGCTGCCCCCATGGCTTTGTTCGAGGCATCAGTGTGGATGTGGAAAGGTAGGGCCTAGTTTGGACCTCTCAAGGTTGGGGCGGATACCAACTTATATTTCAACTCATCCAGAGCCGCTTTGTAGTCATTAGTCCATTTAAACTCAACATCTTTCCCTAAGAGGCTAAACAATAGTGAGGCTAGCTTACTGAAATCTTTGATGAATCTTCTATAATATCCTACGAAGCCTAGGAAACTATGAACATCTCTGTCGTTTTGAGGAGGTGGAAGATTTTGGATGATAGCGATCTTGTTAGGATCCACCTGTAACCCTTGCTGAGAAATTGTATGACCTAGCATGGTCCCTTCAGTCATCAAGAATTCACATTTTTCAGGACTAAGGGACAGGTTCATCTCAATGCACTTGGTTAAAACTTTTCCTAGGTTTGTCAATGCTTCTTGGAAATTGGACACATAAGGAGTAAAGTCATTCATATAGAATTCCACCGAATCGTGAACCAGTTTAGCAAATATGCTCAATACTACTCTCTAGAAAGTGGTAGGAGTGTTGCATAACCCAAAGGGAAGGACCCGGTAGGCAAAGGTACCCCATGGAAAAGTGAAGGTGGTTTTATCTTGCTCTTCCGGGCTGATTTGGATATGATTATACCCACTGAACCCATCTAGGAAATAGAAGAACTTCTTTCCTGCCAATCCATCCAACACTTGATCTATGAAAGGCAAAGGGAAATGGTCCTTCTTGGTGGCTTTGTTAAGTTCTCGTTAATCTACACAGATTCTCCACTTCCCATTTTTCTTGAGCACAAGCACTAGAGGTGAGACCCACTCATTGTCAGAGATGGGGTAGATGAATCCTGCATCCAACAATTTTTGCAATTCTTCTCCGACAATGTCTTTAAGGGTTGGATTCATCCTCCTCTGAAGCTACCTAACTGGTTTACAATCCTCTTTAATGTAGATGTGATGGGTACAGACTGAAGCATGGACTCCTATCATCTCCCTATAGCTCCAAGCGAAAGCATCCAAATGATTGCTCAATAAGCTGCACAGCTCCTTCTCCTGGGAGGGAGATAGGGATGAGCTAACCTTTAAGGTTCTTTCGGGGCCAAATTCCACACTCTTAACTCTGGGAGAGGTCAAATCAGTCACACAAAGGTCCACTAAAGCACTGGCTTGGGTATCTTCCACCAACTCCTCTAATAACAGTTCACGAGGAGGTGGGTTTTGGATCAAATTCTCAATCAAGTCATCCTTGGTTTGAGGGCCTCCCCTAGTGGCTTCTACTGTGCACAAAGGTGTAGAGTAGACCTCATCCTCATCTCCCTCTTCCAACTAGAGTGGTAAGTCATGTTCTAGCAGAGGTTGGGCAGGAGGATAAAGGACTAGCTGCTTGAACATATGCCCATTCTTGATGGTCATGCTTCTAGCTCGACAACTGATGTAACCATCCGCAGTAGCTAACCAAGGTCTTCCCAAGATGAGGGGGTATCCAGTGAGTTTTACCTTTGGCTGAAGGACCAAGAAGTCTGCAGGGTACTCGCAAGAGTCAACAGAGACCAAGACATCTTCCCAAATCCCTTCGGGAGTCACGGTGGAGCAGTCTGCTAACTGCAGTACTGTTGTGGTCTTCCTTAAGGAACTCTGAAGGTTGATTTTAAGCATAGTGTCCCTGGTCATCACATTAATGGTAGCCCCTAGATCAATCAAGGTGTGGGGGATTATGGTGCCATTGATGTGGACATCAACTACAGGACTCCGAGGGTGCAAATATTTTGGACAGATTACTTGCCCCAACATTAGATCATATAGTTGTCCTATGACATTGATAGTCTGGGCATCTCTCTTTCCCCTGCTTGGGTGCCTAAAACACTTCTCCTTGATCAATTTGTTATATATTGGTACATCTTTTATGGCTTGGAGAAGTGGTATTTTCACACACAACTGCTTAAGTTCTCCCAAAAGTTCAGTCTCCTCTGGGTTTGGTTGTGTGGTTACTGTTAGTTGCACAGGAAAGGGCGGAGTGGCTTTTGGTTAACTTTCCTATTTTTCTTCCTCATCCTCTAGGGGAGAAGGTTGGCGATCTGGAAGGACCTTCCCAAATTGTAGGTTGATCTCCTGGATATCCACAGCATAGGTAGGGCATGTTGTCTCCCCAGCGTATACCTGCTGGGCCTGTCTGTTGTTGGGGTTCGAGTTTGGTTGGGCAGGCATCTGGGGTTGTCTTGGAGGATCACGAGGTAATGGTTTTGGTTGAGCAGGTGGTGGAGGCAGAATGGCGGGAAGAGAGTATTATTGGGGCCTCCACCCCTGCTGAGGTGCATTCCACTAAGGCTATGGCTGGACATGTGAGGGAAACGAATGAGCAGTAGATTGAGTATGGTATGGAGATGGATAGGACCACGGAGGAGGTGCGGACCAGGAAGGATGAGAAGGGGGACCACAAGAAGGTATATCAGCAGATTGGTTGGGGCTATAATAAGCTTGGAATGTCCCTTGCATCCCCTGCTGGTAAGGTCTGGGTCCATGCGGCCTCCTTTGGTTGAGGAAGTAGAGAGGTTCAGTGGTAGCCTAAGTCCCCTGGTACATGGCTTTAAATCCAGGCAAGGTTGGGCATTGTTTTGTGGGGTGGTCTTCCTCACAAACATAACGTACCTCTACTAAGTGCAATGAACACTCATTCTTAGGGTGCTTTCTCGTACATCTGGGATAGCTTCCTCTTTCTTTTATTGGATTAAGAAAGTATCAAGTTGCATGTCAATGGTCTGTCTCATCTCGCTTTTGAGGTCTTCCATCTGATTAGCAAACTCATGCTTGGAGAAGGTGGTAATAGCTAAAAGCGGATTCCCTCTACCTCTTTTCCAGGTTGCCCTAGAATGGTTTCTAAACATAGTCTTTATGTCCTCATAAGGTAGTTGGTAGATGTCTCCTCCAAATAGCAAGTGAAAGGTATCTAGCAGGTCTTCAGGGACTCCTCGGAGTAGAACCAGCATCAGAGATTCAGGGTCAAGTGTGCACCTGGCCCGTTTAAAACTAATCTGGAACCATTCCTTTGTTTCCTTTAACATACAGTAGTCTCGATATTTGTTGTTAAAGGCCTACTACATCTGAGCCCAAGTGGTGATACTATTTCCAGGAAATCCCATGAACCAGCGTAGTGCTGCATCCTTGAGGGTAGAAGGAAAGAGCTTCAACTTTTGCTCATCCTCAGCATAGTCATAAGTTCGACAAAGGACAACAAACTCAAACAGGAATGTATCAAGGTCTTCAGTGGTCAATCCATGGAAGTGAGGTAAGGCCGAGGGACTTATGTTTTTCATTTTCATGTCCCCATTGGTCTCTCGGATAGGAAAGGCACCTTATATTCTCTCGTTATCTCCTATACCATTTCTGTGTTCAGCCATGGTCTTAAGAGGGATGTTCCCTTGCTCTTCATCTGTTATAGGATCTTCGTATATCTCTCAAGGTTCACCTATAGGTTCTTCTAGATCACAGCCACCAAATAAGAGAGAAGGGTGACTTAGCGATGTGGTGGGGGTGTTGGGTAAGAATTTTCTGGTGTTGTCTTTGTTCCTACGAGGCATGAAATGAAAAGATTTTTGGCTGCTTTTTGCTTTTTTTCTGCTTGTACCTGCAAAACTGAGGTAGATTAAATTGAAACTAACTAAAATCTATCTTGCTGAAATGGAATTGTAGAATTGAAATGAAAGCAGGAAAGGACTAATCTATTTTGTTGAAAGGAAATTGCAGGAATGAAATGCTAGGCTACGTTTGCAAAATTGAAATCGCGGAATTGAAATGCTAATCTACGCTTGTAGAATTGAAATGCTAGTCTACACTTGTAGAATTGAAATTGCGTAATTGAAATGCTAATCTACGATTGCAGAATTGAAATGCTAGTCTAGGAAAGAAGGAAATGTCTAGTCTACATTTGCGGAAATGAAATTGTAGAATGGAAATGAAATAAACTACTTAGCAGAAGGTTGTGGTAGAAAATAGAAGAAAAGAAGAAATCAAAAATACTCTGACGCTTCCTCGACAACGGTGCCAAAAAGAGTGGTGGGCTCCAGTATTGCAGCAATAATGCTGCACCTTCTGGGACTCCCTTCTTTTCTTTTATCAACTCGGTAGTTCGTAACAAACTTGGAAGCGACGGTGTTGTATGCACAAGTACTAGCTCTTGCAACAACTTTCACTTGGTCAGCTGGCACAAGTCCACTAGGGGCTTAAGCCAACTTCTATGAGCTCTGAGAAGAATCTTTTTAACTAATGGATGGAAGCTAACTCGAAGGAAGCTAATCTACTTGTGGAAAGAAACTGAAAAGCTGAAAGAAAACGTAAACCCTAGCAAACCTTAATTTTACCAGCTAGCCCTACTGATACAAGAGAGAGGATGCAAGCTACTGGGAGAGATGCCATTGGCTTCTAGGAAGGTAAAATGCATGTATCTAAGCTACTTCTATAGTAACATCTGAAACAAACATCTTTCTATATTTTTTGAATAAGTTGTCAGAATTATCATGCATGTGATTTCACTGTTTTCGACTGTGGAGAGGTGGATTGGCGAGAGGAAATTCTTGGAGGATGTTGGGAAGGTTTAGAGAGGGACTAGGGGGTCCCTAACACCCTTCCAGAGAGTTTCACAGAGTTTGGTTATCAAGAAAATTCTTTTGTGAGCTTCTACAGGAAGTCTGCAGGGGTTCTACAGGATGTTATGGAATTTCTATAGGATGTCTGTAATTTTCTATAGGATGTTCAGAAATGGGATTTTGGAGGATGGATGGAGGAAGAAAGATGAAGGAGTGCAAATGGAGATGAGATAAGGGTGTGAGGAGGTCCAGGACTTGGGGAATGGAGCTGAGGAGTGGCGAGGATGGTTGGATTTATTCAAGACAAGGTAGAGCAATGTTGCACAAAAATATGGGAATTTAGGGCAAAATGAGCGAATGAAAAACGTGAGGCAAGAACCCAGGTTGGGGGATGGAGTAGATGGGATTGATGGAGTACAGTTAGATGGAAAGCTACTACATGCACTCTGCAAGTTATTTCTCAAACTGGACAACCAAACACTTGGAAAACCAATGACCTAGTTACTTCACTCTAATTTGACCTAAGTAATAGCAAAGGAAATGAACAGAAGTTTATTTGCAATGAAATATGTGAGATAGATATGCAAATTGGGCAATCAAGAACCTGATCACGTAACCACAACTGGTGTCAATCTCTACAAATGAAAACCTAACACTAATGATTGCATGGTGAAGCAAAGACAATGTTTTTGTTGGCAGCAATGTCACCTTTGTCCCAGCTCATGATCCCACTGAGGGAGAGGTGAGATCAGAGGTGCTTGATGGCCTTTTCTAAATATCTTCCTTGTTATTAATCTATCAAGTAAATCTGAACATGAAAGGCCTATCTAATCATCAACCATGACCTACGTAACCAACAAGATGTTAATCTACTTAACATAAATTATTGTGCAAAGATTTAAAAAGAAAATAACAATACACAAAGGAAGCCTTGGCTCTTGGGTTCAGCCCAACCCTAAGAGCTGTAGGCTCCTAAAGAAACTCAGAAGTGATTCCAAACAAAGCTGCTTTCCATTACTCAAAAATAACCATGTTCATAAGAAAGTTATACAACAACAGCTACAAAATGAGCTCAGAAAATAACAACACTCTAGTGCAAAATACAACAGTCCAAAAAGTAACCTATGAAGGTTGAAAGCCTTCCTATTTATGCACTACGAGGGGCCTCAGAAGCCCTCCTTAACTCAAGGGGCTCGGCTGTTCAAACTGCTAGTAAACAGTCACTTTTCACTAAGTTGCTCGACAGCCTTTAGGATTCATTTTGGTGGCCTGCTGAGCTTTGAATTGAGGGTGGAGATTTTGAGGAAGGGTCATTTACTGCAAGATACATCCTTTGTATGAATCCTCACCCCTGTTCCTTCATGCTTGGTTGTCACCTGGCTCCTAATTGCTTGGCTTTGTTCCAAAATTTGTCCAAAACACCTGAAATAACCACGTATTAGCCTTCTTGGTAAAGTGACCACCCTTATTCGTTCAACCAACATAAACATACTCCAAAAACATGCATAAACTATGAAAAATGGTGGATTGATCAAGAACAATTAGGAAAAATGAGCCAAATAAGTTACCCAATTCGGGGCTCATCATTCTGCGTTAGTTAGCCAAACAAATCCCTACACTATTAGCCCTTTTGGCATCAGCCCCTGGAGCGCGGACTGAAGTCTCACCCGAGGCAGTATGGGGGGACGCTGGAACCAAACTTCCACACCCATAGATGGTTGTGATGTTAGTTTGTTCCAGCTATGCCTACCTTCACGCAGGTTTCTTAGCCCTTTGCTCCACCCTTCAGTACCTTCGCGAAAGGGTACAATTGGCTTTCACATAATCCTAACCTGCGACTCAGGGACTTTCACACTACTAGGGAAACGAACCTCGATATCTCCAAAACTAGGCTAAGTTTCGTACTTATCTTATTAACCGATCTTAGTTAGCTTTGCATAAATAAATGTTCTTACGTTCACTTAACCAACACATTTATATACATTCGTGCATCATATACGCATTATAAGTGAAAGTCATACCTAACATAACAAGATGCATAAACAGGAAATAAAGATGCAAAAATTGTAGAATACTTCTCTTTATTGATAATTCTGGATGATTACAGACTTGATCCACCCTGCGCACTCAGCTGCAGGGATCCACACACTTAGCTATGGACTTCTACCCTAGGCCTCTGTGCACTCAACTGCAGAGCCTCTACTATGCTACGACCCAAACTTAGAATTCTACCTGAGAGCTATCTCTCATACATCATATCTTCATGTGTCTATCTTCTATTCTTGCTATCAAACTACTTAGAGCTTAGCTCTATTTACATAATCCCATGGTCCGTGGACTATGGGTAGATCTTTTACAGCGAACATTACATTTCCAAAATAACGGCAAACAACCCTATAACTCTTTAACACCTACGTGCTCCACGACCACAAAATGCAAAGTATTTACACTTGGATTACAAAATTTGACCAAAATATGGGCTTTTAGCCCTAAAACTACCCTTGGGAGATCTCGCAGCCAATAGGCCCCAAACACAAACATCGCGACTCACCCTCAAGTCACTCTGCAGGTGCAGAGATCTTAGTCTGAAGACCTCCTAGATCTATTTCGATGACCACAACCTCGGTAGCACACTGAGGGGCCACCTGCTGGACTTCTTCCATTATCTTCTCGGTGACTACTATTGAACTACCACCCTGAATCTTCTACTGAGTTTCTTATAGTTTCAATGGAAGTTGTGGTCATATATGCCTCATGTATCCATGGTTGTAGACACGCTTTTAGGACCGCTTCTTTGTGCCAAGCAGCATCCACCTATTCCTTAAGCGCCTTTACCTCGTGCATCCATGCAAGCCTCAGTGTAAGAGCGACCGTTTGCGCGGTCTCTTTGACCTCATCATATATTTGTTGTAGCATGCATGCCTCTGTCTCCAAGTGCTCTACATTTGCATCCTCCTACAAGGTGGTCAGGACCTCGAATGACTATTCAAAAAGTCACGTGCAGTCTACTACTGCATTGTCAACTACTGCTATTGTTGTTGAAACATAGGTGGCACATTGTTCCCTGACTTCCAACAGAGTTGAAGGTTGAGACCTCAACTACAATTATCCGATCTACAAGTTTAGCTTTGGCTAAATCTTAGCCATCTCTGTCTGAGTGTCGGGCACCCCTGTGGCTAACTTGCAGACGTGCGCCTCAACCGCTTCTTCTACTTGAATTTCCAACTTTGGGACCATTTGGCAAGCTTCCTCCACTACTTGCATGACATTCTTATTCTATTCCACTGCCTTGTTGCGTTGGAGGGCCAACTGCTCGATATTGATGTGTTGCTCACTCATCATCTGCAGAGCACGACTCTCTTGTGCCCTAAGTTCCGTAGTGACTCCATCTTGCACTTCAGCACTCTTTGGGGCAGCTTCTACTACCTCAATTTCCTACGTGGCTTCTGTGGCTCTCACTAATTTTGTGTCCATGGCTTCCACGGGTATCAACATCATTCTATTCAAGAGGTCCTACATCTCCTTCGATAGTCTCTAAAATTCTGAACTTGCTCTCAAAGCCTCAAAATTCACACGGTCCATACACACCTAATAATGCAACAACTGAATTTTCAAAATGCCAAGTGTTTTTTGTTGGACAACCACTTCTAATTTATAGGGCCTTTTGAATTCAAATCTAACCATACCCCCCACATTCGGCCCATTAATGCTATATTGGCGACAAATTTTCAAGAATCTAATCCATAAATTTTGCCTTAAGTGCCTGTCGCCCGCTCCATTTGGCCATAATCCAACCATCAAATCATAAATAGTGACTTTAATGGTCACTTTCTAGTGGAACTGCATGCTATTTCCATGAGTAGCATAGCTACCTTTGCATTGTCGCGGACCTTGTGACACTTCCCTGCTTCGCGGAGTCCTAGCATCGTGCATCTCCCCAACTCGGGCAGTTTAGTTTATAGTCCCACGCCTCCTTTCAGCTACCTAGAGTGCTAATACTGTGCTACTTTGATTTAGTCACATGGTCAGACCACCGGTGTATGGCTTCAAGTGATTGCCATTCACCTTTCCTGGGAAGGGTTCTCCATTTAACTTAACCAGTTGTACCATTCCTCCATTGCTAATATTCTTAATAACATAAGGCTCTAACCGATGCATCCTCAATTTTCTAGGGAATTTATCAAACTTACTATCACACAACAAAACTAGATCGTTTACCTTAAATATGCGTAGCTTAATGTTTCGATCATGCTATGCCTTTTCACGTTGCTTTTGGACCTGTTGATGAAACCCAACCAAAAATATTTCTTCTTCAAGCTCATCTAGCTACGCGAGCGTCTCTTCCAAGACTTCAAGATCCGTCATACCTATGAGCGCTGCTATGCGCAGACTAGGCATGATATATTCTATAGGCATTATGGCTTCCACACCATAGACAAGCCTAAAAGGGTTTTGTCCCGTCAACTTTTTGCATGTTGTTCGATAAGCCCACAATACTACAGGTATGCGAAGGTCCCAATCACTTCTCTGAGAATTGCAAACCTTGGTCAATGCATTTTCAAGCACATTTTTGAATGCCTTCACTGTCTCATTAGCCTGTGGGTGATAAGGTGTGCTCTTCTGGTGATATACCTGAAATTCCTCCATTAGTGCGCTAATCATCTAATTCAGGAAGTGCATACCACGATCACTCATCAAGATTCTTGGACATCCAAATCGTGTCATTACATGCTCAAATAGGAACTTCGTGACCATTGTGCCTATGCAATCCTTCACCAGTTGCGCTTCTTCCCAACGGGTGAAATACTCTGTCGCAGTGATAATGTACCTTGCCCATGTCTTCCCTTATGGCTGAATGGGTCCTACAAAATCTATTGCCCACTTCTCGAAAGGTTGCAACATCATTTGTGGATTCAAAGGCATTTCATCCCTCCGCGATGGCCTGCCTGTTATTTGACATACATCACATGCCTTGCAATATGCTTTTCAATCCTCATGAAGGGTTGGCCACCACAACCCTACACGTAGACTCTTTTGTGTGGTTGGTCTCCCTACATAATGTCCTCCCACAGCGCCTCCATGAGCGTCCATGAGGATGCTGCTTTTTTTGAACTTAGGTACATACCATCACAATATATCATCAGTCCCCATCTTGTATAGATTCCCATCAATGACAGAGAAATCTACCATGCGCACCACTAATTCCTTCTTTTGTTGGACAGAGTATCCTTCAGGTGTAGTCCCTGTTGTTAAGAAGTGTATTATATCCTCAAAATGACCATTCACGACATGTACTACAAACAATTGTGCGTCAGGCAATCCTTCTTCCAAGTTAGTAGGTTCCTCCCCTGTTTCGATGTGTGACAAATGATCTGGTCCCGCGTTCAATCGTCCAGGTTTCACAACAACTTCAAAATCATACTCTTGGAACAATAAGAGCCATCTGCAGATTTGCCTCCCCAACACAAGCTTATTGACCAGTTAATTTAGCACAAAGTGATCTGTATACCCTTTAAAATGGCCTCCTAGCAAGTAGTACCGGTACTTCTGGAAAGCATACACCATAGCTAGCCCCTCATGTTCAGTGGTAGAATAGTTATTTTCTTCTTTGGATAATCTGTGGCTTGTGAACATGATAGGATGGTCCAAGCCTTCACCTACATCCTATGTTAGTGCTACCCCCAACGCTATACATGACACATCAACATGTACATGAAACTCTTTCTTCCATTCTAGGAAGATTAGAATCGGTGCAGTAACCATCTTTTCTTTCAATATATCCAAGGTTTTCTTATAGTCATCATTCTAGGAGAATGTGTCATCCGTCTTTAACAATTTTTCCATCGACACGGTGATCTGGGCATAGCCTTTAATAAAAATTTTGTAATATAATGTATGTCCCAGAGTAGTGCACAGTTGTTTCACACTCCTTAGTGCTTCCAAGTTCAGTATCACCACGATCTTCACGGGGTCTATCATCAGTCCTTGTCTGCAAACCACATGCCCCAATAGGTTCCTAGAAGAAGCACAAAATAAACACTTCTTGAGATGGAGCGCGATCTGGTATCTTGCATAGGTTTCTAGCATCAGGCATAAGCCTGCTATGCGGTGCTTAACTCGACCAAATATAGTCTAGTCATCAAAATATACCTCTAGGAATTTATGAATAAATTCCTTAAATGCCACAACAACCACGTGCGAAAGTATTGCAGGCACATGACTCAATCCAAATGGAATTATGTTGTATTGAAAACAACCCCACTCAGTCACAAAGGTTGTCTTTCTCCTATCCTCCAGTGTGATTTTGATTTGGTGATACCCATAGAACCCATCAGTGAAGGAATATTCTTCCTAGCCACCTACATTGTCCAACACTTCATCCATGAATGGAGTTGAGAAAGGATCATGCACACAAGCGTCATTCAGTTTTCTGAGATCCATGCATACCTTTATCTCATCCTTCTCCTTTTTCTCTTACACCACCATAGGGATTACCCAATCACATTCTTCCATAGGCTCAGTGATGCTTGCTGCTAGCATCTTGTCTAACTATGAGTGGACCTTCTCCTTGTATTTTGGATTGAGGCGGTAAGGCCTCTGCTTAACTAGCTTCACATTAGGTTTTAACGTGATATTCATCACTCCTAGGTCTCTGATTATTCCTTTCAGATCTGTAACTTGGTAGGGAATAAGTCCCAATATTCCAAGAGCAATTTAGTGACCTTATCCACTGTCACATTTGTTAGTCCTTACAATATCCTAGGCTGAAAAGGAAACCGAAAAGGGTAACCTCAAACCACTTCAGCTCAGTAGCTAGCCCTACTGAGAATGAGAGGGATCTCTCTAAGTCTCTTATCACTGATATGACTTTAAAGAAAATGAATTTAGGCTAGATATGTGTATTTGTTTGTGAAAATTTGGCTTTTTAAGGATTTGTTGAACTTAGGGTTTGGAGCCACAAGTAGGTCTAGACTGTGGGAATACATGAGAAAACATAAGAAGGATCTAGATGTCAGAAGCCATGGCATACTTTGAGTGTTTTTTATTGTAGTATAGAGGATATAGTGTGGAATAAATTAATGAGCATAAATAAACATGATTTCATTAGCTTAGGAAGACAAAACACATAACTATTAAAACCAAATAACAGAGAAAGAAGAATTATGAGTATTTTATCACAAGGAATTCATAGAAAGAAGAGATATAATGTAGATAAAGATGTTTAGACCATGAGAAAACAAAAAGAATGAAGTACAAACACCATGAACTCATTGGGCTGAGTTCCTTGAAAATAGTAGCAACCTGTATCTGTATTAGCTAAAAAATGATTACAATGCAGGCCTCCTTCACAAAAAGTTCAACCCTTTTCTCCTAAGGAGAAATGATACATATAGACTCTCCTAGACCACTTTCCCACCTTCAGGAGTCAAATTCCTTGGTGGGGGAACTAACTCCAAGATTCTCTCAACCAATAGGTGAGAGTGAGAAGGTGAAACTCAAACACTTCATGAAGAGTTTGTTTAGGAGTTTTCTTCTTTTGTGAGGCCAAATAAACATAAAAAACAACCTATGATGTACATTTATTCATGCCTACATCACCTATCCTCGTAACTAGTGCCATTACATAGAGAATCTTGACTTTGACCAAGTCAGACTAGAAACTAGAAATCTTACACAATGAAATTTTCCAAATAAAAAAACAAAAAGTGCAGAAGTGCAATGCCAATTTTGAGCTGATTTGTAGGTGCCTTCCAGGGGTCAAAATGAAAATATGAGAGAATGGTCAACAAGCCCTTCAATTCAAGTTTCTAGAACAATTTTAATTTTTGAATTTGGAACATGGGAGACCTTCAAAACTCCATTCTCCCAAGGTCACTCCAGAAGCACAATGCCTCTCAAAAAATGGTCCAGAATGTTATTTTTTTGCCAATCTTTTACATTTTTCTCAAAAACTAATCCACCTCTACAAAATCTGGGAAAACGGATTTTTAGGGGATGGCAAGACATTTCCAAATGTGTATAACTTTCCTTAAATAGATACCTAAAGAAAAAATCACAGCGGCAAGACGTCGCACATCTGGAGCAGCTGAATTTTTGAACTTAGACCAAAATTTGTCAAAATACTCAAAATGCTCAGAATTTGCTCAAAATTGGAGGGAAGGTGTAAACATATGTTTTTTATAGCTTCATGGATTCCTCAACAAGCATCTCCAAGTTTCCATCATCCTTTTTGTCTTTTTTGGTCTCCTTGAGCTTGTTTTCAAGTTGTTTTACCTTGACATTGGCGATCATGTTTTGAGCTTGAGAGTGATGTGCCATGTGTCTGAGCAATTGATTGTCTCTGTTTTCCTTCTCAAGGAGCTTCTCCAAGTTTTCATTCACCCTATTAAGCCAATATTCCTTGTCTTGATGAACCTGTAGGGTGATCTTGTCTTCTAAGTCAAGATCCTCCTTAAGCAGAATTTGTTCTTGTTCCTCTTGCAAAGCTTTCTTGAGGCCTCCTGTTCCTGGTATTTTCCTTTTCTAGGATCCACTGCTTTGCTTTGAGTTGATTGTCTTCTTGTTCAAGGAATGATATGAAATATGTTTCTCTTTCCAAATTGATTGCTAGATCCTTGAATTGATAGTCATTATCCCTGTTTGTCTATCGCATGTTTGAAGTCTGATCCTCAACCTCTGAATCAACGAGTTCAAACTCATGCTCAACTATATCTTTCTCTTTTGCTATCGGTTCCTGCTTTCTCGATGAACAAGCATTCACCCCTTTCTCTCTGTGATAAGAAAACACAAGCCTCTGGCCCTTCTTATACACTTCATTCACCTCAGGTTTGGATCGCTGAGTCTTCTCCACTGTTTTGCTAGATGACCCCACCTCCATTTGAATGAAAAATAAATTGTGAGGTATGAATGGAAATGAAGTGATGTGAAGGTGGATTTTGAAAAAATTATGGGAGGGGTCTTGGGAAATGTGAGATGACTTTGAAATATGATGAAAAGAAGTGGATAAACAGTGGAAAAATTATTTGCTTTTAGGTGGGAACAACAAGGTTTATGATTTGCCCATAAACTTGTAGGAATGAGCTAGGGTTTTTCTTTTTGAGTCTTTAAAATTTGTTTGGAGGTGGGTAAAATGGTGAAAATGGATCATTAAGCATGTATGCAGGTGTAGGATATCATTTTACATTTTTTGGAAATTAAAAATAATGATGGCCATTTTCACCCTATCATTTCCTATGAAGATTTTGCTACAAACCCTAACTTGAAGAATCATTAACATGAGATGAAATTGGGAAAGAAAAATATGGAGGATGTGGAGTACTTTCTTGTTCCTTAGCTTATAAGTCAGTAAAATCAAGCTTGCAAGTGAAAAAATGAAGTTTGGGAGAGTTTTGATGGATTTCAGGGCACTCTGTCCTGTGCGCAACGCAATGTTCCTACGCGTAGCACCAAAGCGCAATGCAGTTCACAGAAGCGCAACGCCATCTTCCAAAGAACCTTTGGAGGCCTTACACTGCTCCAAATTGAGAGCTTCCTATCTCTTTGGAAATATCTTGAAGTTTGTTATAAGACGGACACCTAAAGCATGTAATTTAGACACTCCATGAGGGATAAATATTGATTTTCCCAAGAGCACTACAAAAACTCAGGGTTTCTCTGACAAACTAGAATCTCCAACTTGTAGAGTCATTTTGGATGCCTTACACTAATCCAAATCATCATCTAAAGGTACCATAGAAAATATTATGATGCCGGCTACACAATAGAGCCCTTAAGAACTGCCAACACCTACTCCAAACCCCTGAAAACTATCTTGAATTCAAGATGTCCAGAAGTCCAACAACACTCCCATAGCAAGTGTATTTGGGGCATTTATTTCAAATCATAACACCTGTGCATAAAATGAAAGAGGCTTTTTTTCCTTGGACTATAACGGACAAAAACCTCTTTCACTTGTGTAAAATTATTCTCCATTTTGTTAGAAACATATTTTGAAGCAAACGCGTTGTTGGAAATAATGAGAGGGGGGGGGGTGAATCAATATTTATTATTTTTTGTTCTGGTGATTTCCAAAAGCATATATAGATATGTATATGTATACACATAATATGAAAATCAACAGCTGGAATAGACGCTTTTATTAAAGTCAAGACAATGCAATGAAATAAATACAATATAAGTATATCTGACTGTGAGTAGTTGCCAAGCTCCAATTTGGACTTTAGTGAGGCTCCAACCTCCAGAGCACCAACTCTGTTTTGCCAAGATACCAATCTTTGACTTAGGAGCACCAACTCCCAAGGACTTCAGTCCTGTTCAGTTCTAAGGCTCCAACCTCTTGGGCTCCGACCCAACCTTGGTATAAACTGGTATGCTGCTACACTCTGTTCAGCTGAGGTTCTCTCACTCCTACTCTCCTGCCTCTGCTACTTCTGCTGCCTCTACAGCCTTCGCTGCTTCTGCAGCCTCCTTTGCCTCTGCTAGTTTTGCTACCTCTATAGCCTCCGCTACTTCTACTACCTCGCCCTCTGGTCCCTCATTACATCAAAAGCTGCAATATTTCTCTATTTTTACTATTTTACACATTCTCATGCCTTTGTCCATTCATTTCCACTTACTTGTTGGCTCTTTGGCTTCCTCCTCGCTCGCTTTATCTTTCAGCTTCCCTCCTTGGTTGCTATGGCTTCCTCTGTACTGGCTTTCCATTCAACTTCTTGGCTTTATGGTCACTATGTGTTAAAATTGTAACACATGCCCGTTTTTTCAATGATAATAGGCATCCACAGAGGCTGTTTCATTTAACGGACATGTTATGCTCCAATCGCAATCTCCATCACCCTGATACACCCCATGTAATTGACACTCATCCTTCTAATTCATCAGAATAGTTATCATAGGCATTTCGCCCCAAAAAACTTGATTACATAGGAAATATGTGTGAAACAGTCAAAAAGACTAAGGGGGCGGACTTCAGGAATTATTACACCCACATTTAAATGACATCGGGTCCGCTCCTCCACAACATTATCGCAATTGGCAATCGCAGCTTCCCGGAGTTCTTTATATAGTGACCTCATGACATCGCCGATGGTCGATGGGCCAATCCTCCTGCGGACGCGATATGGTATTAAACAGTAGTTGATATTCTCGTTGGGTCCACAACCGTTCATCACAATCAAGGTTTGCCGTTGGCAGAGGTCCGATGCGATATCGTTATCGGCGATCGCAAGTCGCATATGGTCAGGGCCTTACACTGTATTAGCTTCGCTCCAATTTCCTGATGTGATAATCGCTATTAGTGATCGCAAAGGGGCCGATTGACACACTCTAACGCCCACTTTCGAAGTGCCGATGCGATGTGCCAGACCCGATAGGATCCCAAATGTCCCTTGCATATATTTTCAAGTCTGGTTTCCATGTGCGATAGTGCAACGAAATATATACGTGAGTTTTGGCCTCTGATAGTGTATTGTTGGGGATGCATAGCTTTCCCGTCGATAGTATTAAGGCCACTCCCGATAGTGTTTAAATGCATGCATATATATATATATATATATATATATGGGTTCTGCCTCCGATAGCTCCTTTTGTTTGGCATATATATATGCTATATGTGTATGTCTCCTTCGTTTGCTCCTCTTGCTCAAATATGGCTCCTCTAGGTTGGTCTGCTCCTCTGGTGGCTCTGTTCTACTTGCTCTGTTGCTCCGATGGCTATTTGCTCCTCTTCTTTGGCTCTGTCTCCTTCCTTGAATATTTCCATATTGACATCAATGACAATCTTTGTCCAACAATCTCCCCCTTTGTTATTGATGGCAATATTCTTCTGCTCTCTTCCCCTTTGACATCAATGGCAAAGGAATGCATATGGACTCCCCCTGTCAAGTTGCTCCCCCTATCCTGCTACATCTTTATGAATGAAATTGAGTGATGATAAAGAAATAACCCCCATCTTTTGATGTAGATGTTCGAATGCTTCTCGAGGAAGAGGTTTTGTGAAAATATCAGCTATCTACTCCTTAGTACTGATATATTCTAGGACAATGTTTTGTTCAGTTACTTGCTCACGAAGGAAATGATACTTGATTGGTATGTGTTTGGTTCTTGAGTGCATCACAGGATTTTTGCTCAGACTGATAGCACTTGTGCTGTCACAATAGATGGAAATTGGTTGATCTATACATATGTCGAGATATTTTAGAGCTTCCTTCATCCATAGTATCTGAGAACAACAGTCTGTTGCAACAATATACTCAGCTTCGACTATGGATAATGATATGGATCACTGTGTTAGCACCTAAATCTACCTTAGGCTGAAAGAAGGAAAAATTCAGGGTAACCACAAACCACGCTCAGTTTGGTAGCTAGCCCTACCAGAACAGGGGAGGGCTCTCTCCGAGTCACACTCAGTGAATAGATAAATGAAAAGCCCTGAGATGACTTACAGTGAAATATTTATCTTAGGCTAGTAAGTGAATATGGATACAAGAAGTGATTTTTATGAATGATTGTGTTTCTGGGATGGTATGGGACCAATGGACCGCGATGAACAGAGAAGTTAATACAAAGGCATAGATTACTTCGTGAGGCAAGATAGGCAGAGAGTCCAGCAATTTAGTTTGAAGCAAAGAAGAATGGAGAGATTGCTTAGGAGAGTGAAAATAGCATTAGTACATGAATCCTTTTCAACAGAAGAGAGAACATTGAACGTGAAATTTTCCCACAGGCAGAGAAATAAAATTGAATTCTACCTTATCTAACTTAGAAAATTTCACAGGAAATGAATATGAAATGAACTATGAAACATAACAAGATACATATGAAACATAAGAGACACATTTGCTACACTCACAACCACATGAATCTCATGAAATAGAGCCACTACCTTTCATTAATCCTCTGTAAAAATATAGAATGAAGAAACAAAGTTTCTTTCCCACAGTCTCCCAGAAGTTACAAGCCAACCAACCCCTTGAAAATAGTTTGCATACAATATATAGATTTTTATTATCTTTTTCTTGGTTTTTCCAAGAGAAGTCTATTGGGTTGGTTGACCATTGTCTTAGCCTGCTTAGGCCTTGATCTACTATGTTTCACTCATCGAAGTGCAATTTATCCCTTTAAGGATTCTAGTACACTTCCACCTTTATAGGAGGAGTTTAGCTGAATAAGAAGTTTGAGTTTTTGCAAAACTTTCAGCCATATTTTCTAGATTTGTGCCTTCCTTCTCCATATCTTCAAAGATAGGCTATTTCCATCCAAATTTCCGTCTTGAGCCTTGTTTTCTCATTTTCCTTAGGGTTCCACTCCTTTCCCTAGGTTTCACGCCCATCTCCCTATCTTTTGCAATGATTTTCCTCACTGGTTTTTTGATGTTGTTGCACAACTTTCCATCAACATCATGTCATTTGCTTCCTGTCACACCAACACTTAGATATCTTGGCCTTTTTGGTATGTTTTTAGTTTATTTCACCACCAACCATAATAGTGTTTACAAACCGAATTTGGGTGGGGTTTTAGATAGTTAATTTGTTGTTCATTTTCTGTTTTAATTTCAATTTTTTCTCAGAATTTTTTTTTGCTTTCCAAACACAATCTAGGCTTAATTAATAAACATTCTTTCACACAAAATCACACCTTAAGTGAAGGGTGCTTGGTTTACTTCACCAAGCCAAGACTTAATTTAATTAATTTATCTCCCCAAACAAAGACACAGACGTTTTGTTTATCTACCTCCACCATTTCCATGTCACTTGTGTCTTTTAACCATTGTGCCACCAAGGCATTTGACATGAAGAAGTTTAGGTCTTCATTCTTAGTTTCTGCTTGGACGTATTATTAGTCCTTGTAGGGTTCGATTTAGTCATCCTCTAAGTCCCCATACAAACTCTTCTTCTGATTCATCTGATTCCAATCCTCCTTCACCACATACAGTCATGATGCCAAGACCCACTGTAGGTGCAGGAAACTAACCTGGTGTTGGCTTCCGTTCTACTCTACTCATCACATCTAGCAGAACCTTTACAGGAACTGTTCCAACATCTCCATTGCTACCTTTCATGGTTGGTTTAAGTCTCCCAGATTTTAGCCAATTGATTAACGACCCTATACACCATGATGTTGGTCGACCAACTATGTTGACTAAGCCTTCCTTAGACATTCCCAATTTTGAGGGTGACTATGGAGAGGACCCCACCAATCACATCCACTCCTTCCATATGTGGTTTTCATCTAATTCCATCACCGATGAATCCATTCATATTCCATAATTCTAACGCATACTCACTAGAGATGTTGTGAAGTGGTACATTGACCAACCCTCTACCGCTCATTCCACTTTCACGATGCTTGTTAAAATATTCCTTTCGTATTTGCAGCTGCCTCTCTGATACAACACCGGTACGAAGCTATTGACCGCATTTCATCTATCCTATACCACCTATCTTCCCAAGCATGTGTCGTGATCTGCTCTTCGAAGACCATGTCTACCTCGACTAGTTTCTTAGGACTGTTTTAGTGCCTATTGCCAAAGATGTTGCATCTAGCTCTCTTCAGACAAAGGAAGAGACTCTCAATATTTCTCTAAGATATGACTTGACTTACACTCAATTCGATTATGTATATACCATTATACCATAACTCTCTCATCCTGGTAGTGCCAATCACTAGTGGAATATCACGTTGTCGACGATATCATTGGAGCCATTTCACATCCTTCACCATATACTCAGTAGAGTTATGGCTATCCGCAAGGGTGCACTACTTCTTCCAACACATCTACCCCTCCTATCAGCAATGTGTATTCAGGACAAATCACCTCGTATGCATTCACCCAACCACATCAGTAAATGTGAGGGCCAACTGGTGCTTAACCTATCTACTAGACCATTGCACATTCACCATCTTACACCTATGCACCATGGGGCATCCCAGCCCATCAAGAATTAGCGTCACACCCTCCCATGCATCCTCAGCCGCAACAGCCACCACCCCCTCAGGGTCAAGTGTATGCATAACAGAGTGTGACCAATCCCCAAAATTTGAATAAAGTTAATAAGGGGAAGGGTAACAATGGTAACTAGGGTAACAAAGTTAATCAACCTAATGAACACTAGGAAAACCAAACTAACACCAAAAACCAAAAATAGGGAAATTAGCAAAAGCAAAACAAGGCTATTCATATAAACAAGCCTTTTGCATGTTGTTGCTTACATGGACATTATACTCATGAGTGTCCCCTCTTTCCCCAGATGTGCCAAATGTGGGAAGCCTAAGCAACTTCTAGAGGTCAACTGCCCATGCAGCAATCACCTCCAAATGTTGTGCCATCTCAGCCGATCGTTCTTATGAATCCTTTCCCTTAGCAAGTATTTTTTGATTCTCAACCTCAACAAGGTTAGGAAGCCCACCCTCCCCAACCTTCTAGCCCTGGCGACTACCAGATTCTCATGATGAATTTTGATGGGGTCAGTACCTCTGGTGTCAACTTGCAAACTTGGTCTCATTAATATGACAAGGCATCGACTTTTCCTACATCTAAGATGAAAACCAAAGTATCTACTGAGCTTCTTATGACACCAAATTGTCCTTTACAGATCCCCAAGGGACCATTACATCGTAATATGACTTCCAACTGAGATGCCCACACATACAGTATAGTAAACGACTTGGTGTAATCACTTGCAACCGTGTCAATGTCCGAGGTTATCTAGTCATGCCCATCTTAAAAGAAAACTCTACTAATGACTTTGGATACAGTAGATCCTTTAGACGATTTTTGATTGTCTTTCCTATTGGTGCATCAAAACATCTTCCCTTACCTCCATCCATTGCTTTCCAGATACCAGTTCAAGTATGTAATGCCATCATCTCCCAAGGCATTATTGACGAAGGCACATCCACCTGTGTTATGTCCATTGCTTTTTGGAAGAAATTCAAGTCAACCGAACTGGCCCAATCCACCATCACTTTGCATGGTTGGGACTATCACCCCTCCCAGCCTCTTAGCATGTATCACAACTGTCTAGTGACTCTTGTGGGTAAGACTGTCCATGTAGACATTGAGATTATTGATGACCCTCTATATTGCAACATTCTCTTGGGTCATAGTTACACATATGCAATGTCAGTCATTGTGTGTGCGGTTTTTTGCAAGATGTATTTCCCCCATGAAGGGAAGATCGTCACTATCGATCAGTTGAAATATTACAAGCGTTCATCCTTAACCTCCCCTAAGTCCATTATCTCATCAATGTCTGGAAAACAGTTTGTCACCCCCCTCACTGGTGTTTCACCTAGATTCTACAAAATTTCCACCTTGTTGGGTTCTTTCCCTGGTCGTCCCCCTCCCATTTCTGAGCCTAATTCGTTGAGTGTTTGCATGTTACAAGCATCATGAGCTGCTCAAAAGAAGTCTGGTACCTCTACTGAACAATGAGCTTCTCAGCACCCTGTTGTTACCATATTAGTCGAGCCATCTAGATCCACCCCCCTAGGACCTCTTCCTTTTGCGGGTGCCTCGGAAGTATTCCTCCAAATCTTAACCATCTAGGAGTTGTCCTACTAGGAAAATACCCTACAGGACAGATAAATTTCCTGTTTCCTACACCTTTAATAATTTCTATCCCTATCATGGCTTCATTGAGTCTCCCTAATATGAATTTAGGGATCCTAGTCTAGGACATTTATCCCCAGTGAACACTCCTCCTCATCAGCTCAAACCATATCATTCTTTGACCTTGGTTCAATCGGTCCCTTTGACCCCTGTCACTACTCTAGTTACAAAGTAACCTCAACAGGAACCCACTCCTATTTTGAAAGCATCTGGATAGTGGAGAAAAGCCAAGAAGAAGGAACCTAAGGAAAAGGCTCCCCAAGCACCTCCAGCTCCCAAAGCTCCAAAGCCAACACCTCCACACACTTTGTGTAATGTTGGTGGGCATACTACAAATAACTATCCTGAACTTTCTCGTCTCAAGCCTTTAGTTCATGAAATGTTCCCTGAGTATAATATCCCTAAGGTCCAAGTTACCTTACCCAATGGAGCGAAGAGACATAAAACGTTGTGCACAAATCACCCTTGTGCCTAGTGTGATCATTATGGTAACTATTCCCATTATTTCCCTTGTCTCAACAAATTTCTTCATTGACTCCAAGTGCTTTGCAACTTTGAGGCCACTCATAGGGGATCATCTACTCCTCTACATGTGGATTCTCATTCCACTATTACACCAAAACAGGGAGACTTTAATCCCATCATCATGATCCCTCCCCCCAATGTCGAGATGATGGACTCCATGGTCCATATCCTTTACCTGTTGTCATCCTTTCCATCTTCGTAGGAAAACCTCTCTAAGGTTCCTACGTGCACTTCTGTTGAACCTCTGTCATTGAAAAACTGGGTCTCAACATCGGTAGATCTTCCATCTACTAGCTCATTGTTGACCATTTTGGATGACATGTATGTGAACCTTCTTTCTCAGGATGATACACCAGGTACTATCACCAGATCATGTAGTCAGTGTTCCTCCTGTCCGTAGATCTTCCATTTTGATGAGGACATCATGGAAGCTATGCCTACCCCTGATTACCCTTGGGATGATATACACCAATGTGTGGACTTCCTACCATATTTTCAAACCAAGAAATTTTCCCCCCATATTACTCTTGATGATCGACAACGTATTCGATACGAGGCCCCTCATTATCTTCTCATCGGCGATGACCTTTATCGTCGCGGTGTTGATTGTATCCTTCGTCGTTGTCTCACTTATCTTTATAGCTAGGACATTATATCATTCGTAAGGACTTGGTTAAGAGGGCATATCTCCTAAAGCATTTTGAATGCTAATCTCTTCCTAATCCTCGCAATGCACTCTACATCAAGAAATTTTACCCATATCATATCCCATTGATTTGCATGTATTTATTTTTTTCATTCATTTAGGTAGGTTACATCATCTCATCAGTTATCCTTTGCACCTTTCAGATGGACCCATGATCCACAATATATATCGGTTATGTCGACGGTGTGAGTCTTCATGGTCCCCACTGGGCATATATTGTGTGGTAGCATTATTGAGTCACCCTTGTTCGAAGCATCCACGATGAGTCACCTTTTCATCCATGGAGTTTGTTGTGCATCCCATTGCATCATGTCACAGTACTCCATCCATATTTGCATAACATTCCTCCTACGTTGCCCATTTTGGCCTTTAGTCGTACTATCCCCCATCCCCTCTAGAGTTGGTTCTGTCATTGCTAGGTCAACCATGGACTTTATGCTCTGACAAGGAAGTCGTATGTTTTTTCCTCACTCCCATTTTCCACATTTTCCCTGGTGTCAGTGCATTAGTCACATTACTATTTTCCATCCTGCCTTAGTTGAGGATCCTCCTTTCCTCACCTATAGCGGGCCCTATTTTGTCGACATCAGAACATCTATTCCAGAAGAACGACCTAGAGAGCGGTGTATCTTGGTTCTAGCTTCCACTCTTGTTTGATGCCTTGGATCAATCAATGGGAATTATCATTGCCCTTCGACTTGGTGTTTTGATGCTTGTCATTCATACACTTGATGTTCCAGTGATGCAATAGATTGTACTAGTGATTCTTGGGTGTCTGTGAGATGTTTCATACCCCATAAGGGTGTGGCCCTTCAGATAGCCCCCCACATGCCCAGATGACTTCATATTATGCTACAACCTCAAAAGCAATTCTGTAGATTTGATGGGTTGATTTCCCACTGCTTGCAGCATTCTTATCATGCATGTCTCCTTCAGATGATCCATTTAGTTTTGCATAGCCCTTTCCTAGTCAACAGAACTTCTTTGGTTGTTATACCCTCCCCCCCACCCATTTTTTGAGGGAAGGGACATTATATCTCATGTACTCATATGTTATTATATGCAGTCCTAGATCATGTTTTACCAGGTGCATTATGTATATGCAACACACAATATTATTTTCTGGCTCAGTTATGGAAACATGTCATGTACGATTCAACATGTACTTCATTACTTAGTTTTATGTTTCCAGGCATATCATTATTTCTGCACTAAGTTATCTCGGTGGGTATAGGTATGCCTCCACCGCCTCACTAAGATCTGGTACCACAACATAAAAGGAGACTTGCATTGGTCTCACCCCCTTTGCCCCTATCCTCTTTTGATTTAGCTCCATTGGTCTCTATGTCTGTCTGTCTCTCTCTCTCTCTCTCTCTGACTCCACTTTGTTTATTAGTGATTGTGTCTTTATAATGTACTTCGGTCATACGTTTTTCTCCTAAAATTCATACGTTGGGGGGAATTTTTTTTCACCAAATATTGATCATTTAGCCATGATTTACTAGATGGATCAAAATACACCATGTAAGGCCAATTTTACCATAGTAAAATTTCTTTCACTATAAGAAATTACTTAATAAACCACATGTGTTAAGTCATTTTTTATTAAACCCATGAAGAATAATTAAATAAATCAATATGTATTTAATTATTGTTATCAACCAGCTCACAAAAAGATATAAATATAGTTGAACACCTTAGAGTTCAACCTCCTCGAGGGGACAACCTCCTTTACATTACACAACTGAACAATTCTTTGATGATACAAATGAAAATACCTCCTTTCTATATATAGGAGTCTAAGCGGTCATAATATAATCGAAGCCGACATAACAATAATAATGTAAGGGCACAATAATAACAATAGTGGGCTTCTATGAGGCACAATAGTAACAATATGGGCACTAGATGGATACATCAATATAATAAGGGGGTTGTACTAATAACATTAAGGGGCTACACTAGTAGTATAGGGGCCTAACATGCCCCTCTCCTTCAAAAGTGTTGTCCTCGACGCTTGAGTAGTTCTTGATGCTTTTGGATAAAATTCTTGTCCTCCCATGTGGAATCTTCAGCAGGTAAGTTCTTCCACTTGATGAGACACTCTGAAATTGATCGATTTCATAGCTGTCGGGTCCTTGTTTCTATGACTACTCCAGGTTCCAATATGATTTTTCATTCCTCTTCAATTTCTAGCAATATTGTTTGAATTCAGATCTTTTGCAACTTTTGAATAAGCGGCCATACATCTTCGTCCTTCTTTCATTCATCCCTTGCTTCATTTATCCAATCTGGTTGGATAATAGAAATAATAAAAAACAATGCTTCCACATCCTGATCCTTTCTTGAGAGTGCAAGTGCAACAAAAAATTTCTTCCCTTTTCTACAGATGATGTCAAAGTCATAACGCAACATATTTGTGACCCATTTTTTCTGTTCTTCTAAAGAAAATATTTGTTCTAAAGAGTATTTAAGACTATCATGATCCATTTTTACCTTGAAGTGTCTTCCCATTGGATAAGGTCGCCATTTCTTAAGTGCATGTAGTATTTCCAACATTTCCTTCTCATAAATAGCTTTCTTGAGATGTAACCGTAATAATACCCAATCATCGACATCAAATGTTTTTTCACTACGATGTTGATCTACTTATTGTTTCATTCGATTGTGCACCAAAGTGGTGTTATCATTTAAAAGTTGGAGAACTTGTTGTTGATGCTCAATGTGATCTTTCACTGCTTGAACCTTTTTCTTCTTTATATGTCCTTCTATCTTGAGAGTTTGAGGAGTGGTAATTTCTTCCAAGCTTTACCAGATATGGTTGGATTCATTTCTTGATGCTCGATGTGATCTTTGACTTCTTGAGCATTTTTCTTCTTGATATGTCCTTCTATCTTGATAGTTTGAGGAGTGGTAATTTTGGCCAATGCATTACAAGATATGGTTGGATTCATTTCTTCTTTCTGAATGTGATATTTCACTTCTTGAACCTTTTTCTTCTTGATATGTCCTTCTATCTTGAGAGTTTCAGGAGTGGTAATTCTTGCCAATGCTTTACAAGATATGATCGGATTCATTTCTTCTTTCTCTAGGGTTGGTTCTTGGCATATATCCTCTTCTTTTGATGTTTCTTGATCCTTTTCTTCCTCCTCTTCATACTCTATGTAAAATAATTTATTCTCAGCACACTTATGACCTTTAGTGCATTTTCTATCACAAT
>APFE031331052.1:0-12851 GCA_000404065.3 Pinus taeda | reverse complement strand
CCCTTTATACCATAAAAATTGATCCGGTTCTAAATATGAAGATGCAATACATACCTTTTGTAATAGTGGTACACCATGTAGATCAAAATATTGCTCCATCTGAAGTATCCAATTTATCGCATCCTTGCCATCAAACTTCCTCATATCGATTTTTCTTGATTTTAGGAGATCCATCTTGAAATGACTATAACTCTGTAATTTTGGATCTTCCAGTTCTGAAATTGTGACCTACAGTAGCCCTTTGTGTCCTCTTTCCAATGCCACCAGTTGGTTCCAAATTGGATTCTCAAAGGAAGAGTTATGCCAAATATCCCACGCTGACCTGATTATAGACTACTTCAGTAGAGTGAACTTGTACAACGTGCCACATGTCACTGTTTCGACCTTTGGATCTAAAAAATGTATACAAGAAACCAAAGTCCATCCTCATTCTGTAATTTCTTACGAAATTTCAATCTGATGCTCAAAACAAAAGTTATGACTATTTTCTCCAAGTCACTTGTTTGGAATGTAATTCAAGAGTCTGCAAAACGACCAACTTCCTCGAATCATATCTCCACAAATATTGCGCAAAAAGCTATGAAATTCGGACCTGAGGTTCAGCACATTTTCATTGCAAATGGGTTTGTTTTTCACTTATGAAATGTCGCAGAAAATTTTTTATAGCGAAAATGCCACAACGACCTATTTGGAGCAGCAAAACCCTAGAATCCAAAACGCTGATACAAAATGTTATGAAACCAACTCACAAAAAGATAGAAAATATAGTTGAATGCCTTAGAATTCAGCCTCTTCAAGGGGGAAACCTCCTTTACATTACACAAATGAAAAATTCTTTGATGATACAAATGAAAAGACCTCCTTTCTATATATAGGAGTCTAAGGGGTCATAATATAATCAGAGTTGACATAGAAATAATAATGTAAGGGCACAATAATAATAATAGTGGGCTTACCCGGATGCGGGTGACAAGTGGCAAGAGGATGCCCATGTGATGGACACGCGAAGCCTTCGGCGTGAAGGCAACCTATCCGGAGAGGTATGAATTCCATTAACTGTGCATTGAAGGGCATTCAATGCCATTTCCTCTGCTTGAGTTATCAAGGAATGCAGACAGAGGCAAACAGAATGTTGGGGTTCAGTTTGACAGGCTTACTTGTTAAGGCCAGGGTTTTCGACTCTGTTTTACATGAGAAAGAAGCTCTGCGGGCAGGGGAGAAGAGAGTAAGTGAGTGTAAGCGAAGAGGCCATCTCGCTTACTGGTCCAGGAAGCCGAACTGGTTCAGAGGCGGTAGTTGTTTTAAGATTTGGCCCCCATTGTCATATTTCCTCACGGCGAAGCTTGTTCAGAAAACCCAGTTGCAATTCTATAGCTTCAGGATGCCTCTTAGAGGTCATGCTTCGCCCAGCAGGGGCAGACATTCCGGTAAGAAGGCGGATTCTGGGGGCAGAGGAACACATACTCCGCAGAGGATCTCACCGCTGGCCTGTGTCTCGCCCAGTTCTCCGGGCTCTGATGAATCCGACTCGGATATCATCAACTCTGTGCAGACGATAAGACTCAACTACATTCGACGCAGCAACAAGCCAATTATTTCTGCAATTATCACAGTGGTTTTTTCAGAGGAAAATGACGAAGTAGGCAAGGGAAAAGGAATCTCCGAGGAGCAGAGGTCTAGCTCCACCAATTCCTCCCAGAATGGCAGCCAGGAGGAAAGCTCCTACCTACCCTCCTCTCAGAGCAAGCTCGAGGAGGACAACACTGGCTTTCAATCCAAGGAGCAGACTGAGGCTCTCCGAGAGATTTGCAGCCTTATGGACATGGAGACAAACAGTTCAGATGCCAAGAAGTTACCTGAGGATGTCAAGAAGCCGGAACGCTTCTTCGGTGGTCGTCTGTACCCCGTTCTCCCTCCAGGTATTCTGAGACTGGAGGACATTCCTGCAGGCATGGAAATTGATTTTGTTCCGGACCCAGAACATGAGGAGGCGGAATGGAAGGCCGAGCAGGAAGAGGCTATGCAGAAGGCTAATGAGGACCAAGCGGATGCAGAAGCAAGGCAGGCGTAAGGTAATCCTCCTGCGTTTTTTTGGTTTTCAGTTTTGTATGAGGGACACCCGAGCTCAGACCGTCCCTGCTCTTTTGATGGCGGGTGGCAACAATGCCCACCTGGGTAGCGTCCAACACGCCACCAGGACTCAGGCGTCGTCGCCACATGTGCTCCACCCGGATAGTCGACGTGTTCACTTTCCAGCCTACATCTCCGATCAGGCATCTTGTCTCTGTCTAGTCACTATTTTGTATATGTTTTTTGCTAATTCCAGGATGTAATGTTTAAATTTTGTAAACTGGAATGGTATTGGTGGAAACAGGCACTGTATCAAGCCTGTAATCTCAGTTTTTTCTTTGTTAAACCAGTCAGGGAGCAGTTCACGTGCTCTCAGAGGTCTCGACCTCTTGTAAATATCCTTTTCTTTTCTTAATATAATAGCTTAGCATTTGCCCAGAAAAAAAAATAATAATAGTGGGCTTCTATGGGGCACAATAGTAACAATATGGGCACTACATGGGTGAATCAATATAATAAGGGGGTTGTACTAATAACATTAAGGGGTTACACTAGTAGTATAGGGGCCTAACAATTATATTCAAGGAATAATTAATTAAACCATTCTTTAACTAATATTTCTTGTCATATTTGACCCAGTTATGAAAAATAAATAGATAAATCATTAATTATCTTATTTTTCTCTAGGAATAATTAATTAATCACTAATTAGTTATTATTCCTTGTCAATTTTGCCTAAATCCCCTAGGAATACTTAAATAAATAATTATTTCTTTATTATTCCTTAACCATATCTCCTGAGATGATAAATAAGTTATTTATTTATTTATTATTTCTAAATAAAAGTATTTAACCAATTTAAATACTTTTCTCTCCAACCAAATATAATAAAATATTCCAAATGGTTAATTCTAGAATTTGGTTAATAATATTTTATTATTTCCCATTATTCAAGAATAACTTAATATTCTGTTATAAATAGAAGAGTTTTACATTCATTCTTTAGTTTTCATCATTTTCATTGTTACACTCACTGTTGTAGCTCTTATTATTATCATTGTCACAGACCTTCTTCTTTTTCATTTGAGTTCTGATTGAGCTCAAACATTTTGTTTGTTGGGTTTTACACATTATAGAGGAGAGAGACTCTACAAAAGCTGAAGACATTGAGGATAAACAAGAACCCATCCTAGAGAGGGGGACTAGTAACATTATTTGTTCCCTTCATAGGTGTCGTTTAATAAAATATATTCTTTATATATTTGGTTTCCATTGGATTATTGGAGTTACTTGTGCTTATTTTCTTATTTCATTATGCTATTTAACTATTTCTATTGCATAGATCAAGGCTTTGGCAGCTTTTGTTTCTATCATTTGTTGTAGATCTATATTGTTTAATAGACATTTTTACTATTGAGGCTATTTGTCATGCACAGTCTAAAGTGATATCTTTTCATACACTCTAGATAAGAAAAAACCCCAATAGTTACCAAAAATAGAATAAGGTCAAGGTTTAGAGAATTCCATTTATCCATTCACAACATGAAAACATTGAGAATAATAGTTCCCAACGTAGCCAAGGAATATGATGCCTCAAATCCATTTACTTTACCTTTATGGTTACCTTTCTCCTCTTTGTAATTCCACCATCCATTTACCACAATGGACCCAACCCATCCAACCGACTATCATATTCTTACCTTCAACTGCCCTTACTCATCCACCAAGATTCATCTGAGCCTTACATTACCTGTCGGTATCACTCACCTCTCACCAAGCTCCATTAACTTCCTCTTTCCCGATCAATTCCCAAGATCCTCAAAACATGAAGGAAATAATAAGAAACAAAAAAGAAGAAAACCATGAAACACAAATAGCAACATGGTACCACAAATAAAGTGGAAAGGCCTTGCACAAAATACAACGAAAACCCATAAATGAAGCTCAAACAAATCACAAAATAACAAAGGCACAAAACTCCCAACAAAACCATGACTCAACCCCATGGGGTTCCCAATGCCTCCAATGGAAATTCAACTTGAGCCTTCATCAATATTTAATGGTATTCTCCTTTTCCATGTAATCCCCTGCATCATACTGCCATAATAGCAACACTTGCAACGCATAAGTAAACATAGTAATATACCAATTATCTTACCTTTTGTGCCAATCACGTTGCCACATTTTACACCTGCACAAATCATTCCTCAAGCGATTCCAATTCTCTCGATGAATCCAAGTATAACTAGAAACTAGCTAATATATATGTCAAATACATTTTTAGTAATATAACATATATCCACATAATGTCAGCCGAAATCTAGGTTAAGAAGACTTACTATATTTAAAGCATTCATTCATTTGGAATTTCACCTTCCAAACATAGAAACATGAATCCTCACCTAAAGCCCTTCTTTTCCATTTTTACCTTGCTACAATCAAGTCTTATTATGTATTGCCACATCACCTTGTTATTAGTTTTATAAAAAAAATCAACTATTACCTTGTCATGCTAATACCAAGCATATTTCCCTGAAATTGTTTGCACATGTCAACCACATGTTCCAAGGATCAAATTATCATGTCTATTAATTGAAATAAACATTTTCCAAGACTGACAATGATGTCATAATCAACTAATAGTCAAAATCATAATACTACAACTAGCATGTACTTACACTAAAGTACATATCGGTTGTCTCAACACATAATGCATTAGTATAACCATATTAAAACAAGATCATTCCTTCATGCAATATTACAGGAACATACTTATGCAATTAATCAAACATTTAGACAACATGATGACATCATAGATGAAAAACACCAAAACACCAAATAGACAACATAAGAAAACTCATACTTTAATGTATCTCAAGGGAGGTTATCTGGTCTGCATAATCAATCTAGATTAGCACGATATAACTTCATAGCACATCAACTCAAACATAAATAAAGTGATGATATCCATGACAATAACTAGCTAAGATTTTCACATCATAACCTCATAAACAATTGTCATTCATGCATAACAATCACACATGCACAGTTAGTCTAGATTAGTACAACACATTATCACACTTATATCAACTCATATATCAATATCATAATCGTAATCATCTTCATAGACCAATCCATATTAGCATTGTACATATAACATTAATATCTCAGCTGCAATAACCATAACCATCATGCATATTACCACAATGCATATAACAAGAAGTTAACTACCATGCATAACTAACTGATGCATGTACATATGATGAAATTGATTAACTAAAATTTATAATACTTGTAACAAATAAAAAATAGAATGACAAGAATATAAGTAACCCTAGTTCTTATAGAAACGATTAACCACATACCTATATGCCATATATACAAACATATATGATGATTTTCTCTTACCTTGAAGTCTAGTGCTGCAACCTCACTTTGATGGTATGCTATTCTTCCTCTATCTCAGCTAACATATCAACATCATAACATACCAACAACATCATGATGACACAAAATAAAACACCAACTAGACACAATGCATGAATAACAAAATATGTACAACACGCATGCATACACCATACATAGAAACACTCACATGAATTCATGACAAATGCATCCCAACAACAACATAATGAACTTTTACATGAAAAAACAATTGTAACATTGACCACTACCATGCATACCTAACAAACACATATACAAGTTACATGCATGCATGACAACCAAATTCTGCCCATCCAATCCAAGTGTTGAACCATTCTCTGATACCTCTTTGTGCTATCATATAACACCCAAACAAAATAGAAACAAGACATTCAACAAAGAGAACAAAACTTGCTCTAATACCACTATATACTACCCTCGTCCCACATTTACCGAATTTAATTGATTCATTGGGGTAAGCATGTGATGAGAGGCTACTATGATGTGATTCAACTCCCCATGTATAGTTAAGGAAGCACAGTAGACAACACACAACCAATTTGACCTTCTACACATGCTATAGAACCTTCAAGAGCCAACCAACCCTTCCAGGTGATAAACCCCTAAGGTAACATGACATTTTACTAACCCAAAGCCTCAATTTCTCCCATGACATGGGCATGCATATGACTGGGACCCTCCATTCACTCCCATAACAAGGGCACACCAACAATTGGGGATTTTTTAGCTAGTTTTGAGCATACGACCCTAGATTATGTGACACCTTTTCAGGGCTAGGACTCAGGCCATTTCCCAAAACTCCCTGAAAATTTCATAAATGAAAAGTAACATCGAAAAAATGAAATGAATGCAAATACTTGAACAAGTACTTTAATGTACCCATACTAGCCATGACAAGCATTTTGTCAGACATATCACAAATATGCATTCTACAGGTCATAACAACAGATCTGAGCATATGGGTCTCATACTTATTGTAGAATCACTAAGAATCATTTATTCCTTATCACATCTGCTATATTATGTCATATATTCATTGTTATTTCATTTATAAAAAAAAACATATTGACAGCCATACATCATCATTATCATAAAACATATTCATAACCAACATTAATAACAAGGATATAACAACCATAAAATCCACATATAAGCCAATACATTTACACATGAAATACCAAGGACAAATAGCTCTTATTAATGAGTGCAAAATCCAACCAATTATTTCACTTCCACAAACCACCCAACCGTATATTGGCTAAATCAAATCATTCTTTCAGCCAATCACCCTAGTGCCATATTGCTGTAACAACCTCTGGAGTAAATGCGTATATAAACAACATAATAGGAAGAGAAATACAATAAACATATCAGCCATCAAAATCCATATATATAATATATATATATATATATATATATATTATATAATATATATATAATATATAATAATATATAGATAGATAGATAGATAGATAGATATCAATACATTTTCACATGAAAATCAAGGGAATGAATTTTTCATTAATAAATGCAATGAACCAACCAGTGGACTACCATAGATTGGCTAAGCCAAGTCTCTCTTTAGCCAATCACCCTCGTGCCATATTTCAAGACTGAGTGTGGGACTCATAGAACACATCAATAAACACCAATCAATGTGGATGCCACCAGAGTTCTTTGCCTACACCGTGAGGAATTTGAGTGCCTCCTAGTCTCTCAGGCCTTACCATGCATCCCTAGTCTGATCTAGCGATCACTAGACCCTACACCAAGACATAGTCTTCAGGCTTTACCATGCATTCCATTAGGGAATCACTAGGTCCAAAGAAGAGAAAATCCACCTCTTAGCTTTACCGTATATCCTACCATTCACCAACAAGGATTCCTAGGCCCACTGAGGCACACAATATGGCTTTACCGCAACCCACAGTCTGGTTCAGGGGTTACTAGGCTAGTGGCTTCGTGCATCCTCAGTCTGGTTCAGGGACCACTACCACCATGTGTTTGTCAATTTGGAGATCCACCCCACTGAGCTTTGAATCCAATCCATCCATCCCCCACAAAACACATGAGAGAAACCATCTCATCAAAGTTATCATAAAATGGCAAGGTTATGCTGAAAATACTATCACACCTGGAAAAACCCATGCCATGGTAGAAAAGAAACACATGCAATCCCATGCATGCCAAATCTAGCAAGGAAAACACACAAGCAAGTTGATACCTATAATGAAGCCTGTTGTAGTTGCTTGATCCTGCCTTTCCCTACTTGATCTTTGCTTCCTCTTGCCTTCTTTTCCTTTCTTGATCCAATTCCAAAGTGCTCCAAGAAAAATCTAAGTGACTAAGAGTGTGAGTGATAGAGAGAATACTGAGAGAGCTCCAAAGCTAAAATGACCAAATCTTTCCCACTGATCCTCATAAGCCTTTTTATTAATAAGCCCTCTATTTTCTTCATTTTCCATTATTTTCCTTCAATTTCCTCCTCACATGCAAACTGTGATCTTTCACCTACTTTTTCTCCTAATTTCCATTATTTTCCTTCATTCTCCTCCTCAAATGCAAGTTGTTACCTTTCACCTACGTTTTCTCCTAATTTCCATTATTTTCATAAATAAATGTGCCAAAATATCTTTTTGCCTCTTTAATGCCTTAGCCATTGACTTTGCCAATTTCCTTAGCCATAAACAATCAAATGAACACCCCTAGGATGTCTTTCCAACCATTCAGCTTAGAATACGTGTCCCATCATCTGTGGTATTTATATATTTTCACATGGAATTTTCACAAGGTCTGTTACAGAACTCTCCCCGTTGGGGGAACACCATCCTCAGTGTTCAATGACACCTATAACCAAAAGGCCATTGAAAACAAAACACACTACCCATGGAGCCTTATAACACAACTCGTTGTAGTATTTACAATGAAAGATCTACTCAAAATCAAAACATCATGAGAACATGACAACATGCCCCATAATGGAGCTTTATAACATAGCCCGTTGCACTATTTATAATAACAACATATACACATATTTACATATGCACATTTTCTCAACCAACAAATAAAATAATATGAATCTACAACAAGGGAATCTAGAGGTTCACACCTCCACCCTCAAAATAATACTAGGATCCACCTCTTTCCCGGGAAGTCCATAATCCACTACAAATTCAAATCTGCAACCAATGTCCAACGCTATAATCCCACGCCAATTATCCTCTCAGCAAACAATTATCAGCTCGTTGTTCCAGGGTGCACTCTCAATGTGCATCTAATTCCATCTAGCAATGCTAATGACCAAAACAAATCCATCTGTGACCTTCCCTTCTCTGCTACAAAGTCCCTCAGGAATCTGGTCACCCCTTCTATGCAGTCACTCACCTTCCAATTTTTGCTGGCACCCCCATCCCGAGTAATCCATCCCTTGGCAAGCCTTCCTCACATCAGAAGATTCAAAGACCAAGGCATATGCCTACCTCAAAACTACCATACCAATCATAGCATGCTCATGGCAATGAATTGACCTATTGGGTACCAGCGTCCCACAATGGCCTTGCTCCTGACGTGCTTTACCAACACACTGTTGCATGTTTCAATTCCTTTGCTACTACTGCTAATTCTTGTTGTTGATTTCGACCACTCAACTATGCATGTTCATGCTTCCTGTACCAAGAACATACTTCCATTAGATTCGAAATAAAGTGAAATAAATTCAAATCATACCTCATTGGTAGTTCATCAATAAGGTACACTTGGAATCTTGTTCACTTCCTGTCACAAGAAGTCAGACTAACATCTTGACCAAATCAACATATCTAAAGATATGAAATCAGGTTAGCTCAAACAAAACCATCATAATCATGAATCACATGTAACCAACATAAACCATAATCATAGATCATCAACTAGAATCATAGATCATAAACTAGAATCATAGATCATAAATCATAATCATAATTCACATGCATAATAAAACCGAAATATAATACTAATACTTATCCTTCATTGATCCTTACTTCTACCTTGGTTCTTTCTGTAACACATTGGATTGGTTGCAACACCCGACAAACATCCATTGCCTTATCCTCAACCATCTGCACATACACATAGTGTACATCACACACATAAGACCACATACAACATACAACTCCATGCAACACATGCATCTACACCTGACATACAACACATGCATCTACACCTGACATACAACACATACACCTACACCTAGTGTATGACACAACTCAATACATATGCCTACATAGAGTACTACACAACGAGCACACACGCCGCAATACCATGACTACATGATGCATAATACCACAGACCCATAATGCAACATCAACGATATGCACACAATACCACACGTACACTAGTACCATATGTACAACATGTACATAGTACTACTTATACATTGCACCACATGCGCACAATGTGTACACAATACCACATGTACATAGCACCACACCCACAATGTGTACACGACACCATATGTACATAGCAACATATGCACGACATGTACACAACACCACATGATCATAACACCTTATGTACAACATGTACACGGCACCACATGCTCACAACACCACTTGTACAATCATGTACATAACACCATATGTACATAGCACCATATGTACAACATGCACACAATACCACATGTACATAGCACTACATATCCAACATGTAAATAGCATCATCCATACACAGCACTACATATCTAATATGCGTAGAGCACCATATGCACACACGTCGCATATACATCATGAAGACAATACAATATGTATACAGCACCCCATATGCAATATTCATACAACCCTATTTGTACCATCCTGTATATAACATTACATGAATAACATGTACACATGCTATGTATACACAACACCACAAGTACACACATCATAGATGCAACATGTACAACATATACAATGTATGCACAACAATAGTACCACACATCCAAAACTACACTGTCCTTACCAAGAAACCTTGCTTTCAGTATCTCATCTATGCTTATCATAGCATGTCGTAGACCACGCTGCTTTCACTCTGTTCATGTATCCTTCGGCATTACTTGTCTAACATAAACATAGGCATAATACAAGTATACAATATCAATTCATATCCACATGACGGTGACCTCTTATGTTTTTCATGACTACTCTTTCCAATTGATTCCTCATAGACCAGGAACCTCTTCATGTCATTCTCCTGCATAAGCAATCATTCCTCCACAAGAATGATACTTGACAACCCTATCAGATAGTAACATAGATATATGGATACATACATACATATATAAATGTTAGCATAAAACAATCATGATCCTGTCAGACAACGACATACATACATTCATGCATACATATATAAACATCATCATAATCATGATCATAACATAATTACCATATAACATAAGGTTTAGGTTAAGAGAACTTCTTTTATTTATGCACAAGCATTGAGAACAATAGTTCCCAACATAGCCAAAGCATATGACACCTCTCATCCATTTACTTTACCTTTTCCTATTACCTTTCTCATGACTATACTGCCACTGTCCATTCACACCAATGGACCGAACCAATCTAATTTGATTTTCATAGTCTTACCTTCTGATGTGCTTACTTTTCCATTAAGCTTTATTCAAATCTTACATTACCTTTCAGGTACCACACAACTCTCCTCGACCTCCATTAACTTTCCTCTTTCCCAACCAATTCCTGAGACTCAAAACATAAAAGGCAAGACAAGAAACAAACAAGAAGATGACCATAAAAACCAATAACAACATCACTCCGCAAACAAAATGGTGTGGCCATACCGTAGACATAAGCAAAGACACAAATCAAGCTCAAAAATTCATAAAAGACCAAAAGCACAAGACTAAAAACAAACACCGTGATTCAATCCTGATGGTTCCCAGGGAAAGCTCAACCCGAGCCTTCTTTAAGATTTCATGGCAACCTCTCTTGCTATGCAACTCCCTGCATCATGCTCACACATGTCAACCACATGTTCCAAATATCAATATAATCATATCTATCAATTTGAAATCAACCGTTACTGAGACTAACAATCATGTCATAATCCATAGTCAACTCATAGTCATAAGTCATAATACTATCACCTACTATACTTAAGTACATATCAATTGTCTCAACACATATATTTTAATACAATCATCTTAAAACAAAATCATTTGAACACATACTCATATTAAGCAATTCATCAATCATTCATCCACTTGCAAACATACCATGTTAAATAAATCAATTAGATGACATAATAGGCACCAAACACTCAAATATCAAATAGACAACATAATCAACTATGAAACACCAAGTATGATACATAAGAAAACTCATACCTTAGTGTACCTCGGGGGAGCCTATCTTGTTTGCATAATCAATCTAGTTAGTGAGATATAACTTTACAACACGTCAACATAAATCATGATATCCATAGTAGTAACTAACTAACATGTTCATATTACAAGCTCATAAGCATCCATCATTCATACATAATAATTGCACATGTATGATCATTCTAAATTAGTACCACAAAACATCACAAATATGTCATCTCATACCTGAATATCACAATTATAACCATCTACATAGGTCAAACCAAGTTAACACAATACATATAACATCAAGATCTTCAATCCAATGAACATAACCATCACACATATCACCAATCCAAATTGTAACATCAATATCTCAATGAAATGGCCCTAATCATCAAGTTAATAACATATAACAACGATAAGCTATATATCATACTCATCAACAACATACAACATAATCATCAAGTTATATAATATAAGACAATAATAGAAATGCATACAACTACAAGTTACTATCATTCTAGACTATCCAACACATGTGCATATAACTACAGTAATCAACCAACAGTTATCATGAATGTAAACATAACATCAAAAGGCACGTACATAAACCTAATGTATATGAAAATCCTTAATTTACATACCTGCATGTTAGACATACAATACATGTATGATGATCTGCTCTTACCCCAAAGTCCAATGCTGCAACCTCATTATGATAATCTGCATCTCCTTCTCTATCTCAGACAACATATTAGCATTATAACATCCAATAACACTTTGATGACCTAACTTGCATACCATGATTTCACAAGGCATGTTTGACCTACTATACATGCATAATCATAGCCACGACCATACATGCATAACAACAACCATTACTCCATTGTACACATTGCCACATGCAACCAGTAGTACGCATAAGCAATGCAAAAACAAATACCAATATGCATAACCGCATGTAGTCGAACATAATCGATCAGTCCCTGTAATTAGTCTA
>APFE031331048.1:0-29484 GCA_000404065.3 Pinus taeda | reverse complement strand
TATTTTTTAAAATACATTATTTTGTATTTTCTTAATTTTTATTGTTCTTCATCTTATTTGACAATGATTTCAGCCTCTCATATCACTACTGACATTACTGAAACAAATTCTTTCCAATAGAATTGAGTATCGCCTGCATGGCACTTACAATGAGAATTAAAAAGGATAAACTTATAAATTTAAAACATAGAAAATGCACATTCGAACTTTTACAAAATAACACATGAATTCGTGCATTTCATTTTCAGTGTATTTTAGTTATTTATTTGTCTCTTTAATTTATAGTGTTTAATTAGATTCAATTTACTTTCCAACACACTTAATTTTATTATCCGGAGAAGAGAAGATAACTGTAAGATGATAATTTAGAGAATAAAGTGCAATTTTAAAACAGTGTGCTTTATATTATATTTAATATATTTGTTGTTTAACCATAATTATTTATAATTATATGTAAATTAAATTGATGTGTATGAGTTAAATTTGAATAAAAAAAAAAAAAAATTTGTTTTATATTTTTTGTATTTTATTGTATTAGTCTTATTTGGCAATGATTTCACTAAGTATCATATCAATACTTAGAGTGATGAACATTGCTGGCACAAATCACATCTAGCAGTGACCGAGTCCCTGGGTTTTCCTTTCCATTACATGAATCTAAAGGACACTCATGTAAGCATTTATTTTTTTGAAATGATGTTGCACTGAATGTGGAAAATTGTGTTCCTCCAGGGATTGGCCCACAAAGGTTATTAGATGAAACATCGAGAACAACCAAACTATATAGTTTAGAGAGCTCTTCAGGTATGTGTCCACTCAAATTATTCTTGCTCAACTCTAACTCCTACAAAGTAGATATGTTACGAGACGGTGGGATTGGGCCTTCCAACTGGTTGCCACATAAATTTAGCAATCGCAACCCACTCAAAATTCCTATGCTTGCCGATATTTGTCCTATAAAATTATTGTTGGACAAATCAAATATAGTATTTTTATTTGACATATATGATAGAGTATATTCACTTCCTTTGATGAAGATGGAGAAAAGAGTGCCTGCTCAATGAAATGCTGATGAGCTTTGAATATAAGTATAGTAATGAACAAAGCACACAAACATGGTGGTAATGAGCAGAAGAATAGATTTATGATCCATTTCTCTCTCTCCAACTTCTTTCGAAGCCAAAGGCTGTGAGTGTTGCTATTCACTGTGTATTTATAATCACAGCAGCAGCTGTCATTTGAAAGGCCCGTGAGTGAAAACTGTAGAGAAAATTCGGGGAAAAGAGAAAATGGCGGTGTATTGACTTGTTTAGTGAAGGCAAGCTGGTGAAGAAAGTGGTGGAAAATGTTCAAAAATTTAATTGGAATTTTGTGTCATTCACATAAATGCAATTCTACAGGCTCAGAGAGAAGCAAGACGGAGAAATCGACAAAATTGTTTCACCGGAAAATCATTCCAACTTCATTCAAATTTTGTAAGATGTATACCTGGCAATATGGGCCTTTTGATCTTGACTCGGAAAAAACCAGAGAGAATGGAGACCGAAAAATGTTGCAGATATTGGTAGAAATTTAACCGTGTAGAGACGCAAGGAAAAACAGAGAGAAATGGATGTATTGATTGATTTGATTTTGGAAGAAAAGAAAGTGGGAAACTGGAAAATGGGCCATTCGACTTTGAAACAGGAAAATGGGCCGTTCGACTTTGACACGGGAAATTTGGTGTAGTTGATAGAAATTTAATAGAGTTTTCCATTAAAGAAGGCAAACAGAGCATGGAACCACAAATTGTAGGCCTTCAATCCGACCAAATGCAAAAAGCCAACAAAAATGAAATGATTTGAGTTGGAAAATTGTAAAGCAAAGAGAAAATTCAGGGAAAGGGAAAGGGAAATTGACTTGACTTGAGGGTAAACAGTGTATGGAACCGCAAATTGAGGGAAAGACAAAATGCAAAAAGATAAATTGACGGATGGGAAAGCCAACAAAAATGAAATGATTTGAGTTGGAAAATTGTATTGACTTCACTCAGTGGGGGCAACCGAGTGAAGAAAGTGGCAATAAAGTTAGTGGGAACTTTCTGTAATTCATATAAAATTCTAATTCTAAAACAAAAAAGAGAAAAAAGTAAAAAATATAAATTTATTGACTTGAGTTGAGTTGAGGATAAACAGAGTATGGAACCCCAAATTGAGGGAAGAGACAAAATGCAAAAAAATAAATTGACGGATGGAAAAGCCAACAAAAATGAAATGATTCGAGTTGGAAAATTGTAAAGACTTGACTCAGTAGAGCAACGGAGTGTAACCGCGGAAAAAGGAGACCGAAAAATCTTCCAGATATCTTTCAAAGCCAAAGGCACGCAAGGAAAAACAGAGATAGAAATTTAACCGTGTAGAGACGCAAGGAAAAATGGGCCTATTGATGTTGACTCGGAAAAAGGAGAATGGAGACCGAAAAATCTTGCAGATATTGATAGAAATTTAACAGTGTAGACACGAATGGAAAAACAGAGAGAAATGGATGTATTGATTGATTTGATTTTGGCAAAAAAGAAAGTGCGAAACTGGAAAATGGGCCATTGGACTTTGACACGGGATATCAATGGAAATTTATTAAAGAAATTTAATGATGTACATCTGGAACAAAGAATAGAAAAGGGTAAGGGAGTTGGAAAATTGTAACGACTTGACTCAGTGGGGCAACGGAGTGTAGACGCGGAAAAGGAGACCGAAAAATCTTCCAGATATATTTCAAAGCCAAAGGGCACGCAAGGGAAAACAGAGATAGAAATTTAAGCGTGGATGTATTGATTGATTTGATTTTGGAAAAAGAGAAAGTGATAAACTGGAAAATGGGCCATTCGACTTTAACACGGGATATAATGGAAATTTATTAAAGAAATTTAATGATGTACATCTGGAACAAAGAATAGAAAAGGGCAAGAAATATAAATTTATTGACTTGACTTGAGGGTAAAGAGAGTATGGAACCGCAAATTGACCGATGGGAAAGCCAACAAAATTGAAAAATTGTAAAGCAAAGAGAAAATTCAGGGAAAGGGAAAATGACGGTGTATTGACTTAATTCTGTGGGGCAACAGAGTGAAGAAGTGGCGGAAGATCTTTCTGGAAACTTTCTGTAATTCATATAAAAATCCAATCCTACATATTTGGAAAAAAAAGGGAATTGGGCGTCTCGACTTGACCGGAAAAAAAGAGTTAACGTTGATTATGGAACTTCACTTAAATTTAATCCTTTGTATACGGGGAAAACAAAGAAATAGAAAGTCAGTCCATAGAAATTCAATCGTTTGAGTTTTGTTTAGTTGAAATAAATTAATTCAGACGGTAAAACCAGTGAAAACGTTAGGTACGAGAGAAAAAGTGGGGAAATTCTATTTTGATATAAAGTATTTTACATTTTTTTGTTTTATATTTTTTTTAATTCTAACTTAAATATATTTTAATTCTGGATTTATGAAGAGTTAGGAGGGATTATATTTCTTTTCATTTTAAGAATATTTATAATAGTAGATTTCTTCCCTCTCCGTGTGTGTGTCGTAGATTTAAAATTAAGATGGATCTAAGCTTGTTATTTCATAACTAGTGTAACCATATTAAAAAGATTAATGTGGTTGATATAGGGAAGGCTTTATAAATATAACAAAAAAACTATTGCAACACAAAGAATGTCTTACCAATGCACACATTTACTTGATTAACTACGTATTTACGGGTCAGCTTTAACTTGAGAAGAAAAAAAAAATTTGCACATCTTATTATAAAGTGGACCATTTCGCTGAACAATGGAGACTCAATGAGTTCAGAAGGCGCTGCTCTGTTAGGGTTTCTCATTTATAATGATGGCGCGGGGGTCTCGGATCCTTGTCGGAGTGCTTCAACTCCTTTATAGATTACCTTCTCCCACACACCTCTGATCTGTCGCATCTAACTGACTGCGCAACCACATGCTGGGCCCTCTAGGGGGAGCGGACTTGGCCCCCTCCTTCAAAGCCATATTAACTGGGTCTAATCGCCCTTCCCACGATCCATCCTCTTCGGGCCCGTGAAAAGGAAACACATCAGAGACACCAACTCTTGGAGCGCAATGGCAACCCCAAATTCAAGGTCAATGCTCGCCCAAAGCCGCTAAAAACCTTAGGGTGGTAATACCCAGCCATCGACTGGAGCAATTCCGACAATTTATGCAGGACCATGCGGTCATTTGCAAATTCATGGGCATTTGGCCCTAGGAATCAGGCATTCTAAGATGGATTCAACTAAAATGGCAGCTGAGAGCACCATTTGACCTACGACTCCAAGCGAAGGGATTCTTCACTATGATTTTCGAAGATCTAGAGGATCACAAACGCATCCTGAATAATGGGTCGTACTTTATGAATAGTGCAAGCCTCTTCATGAGACACTGGGAACCATGTTATAATTCGAAGAAGGAACAATTCCTTGCAACCCCTATCTGGGTTCAACTATACTCCCTACTAGAAGACTTATGGGAAATGGATATTTTGGAATCAATTAGTAACTCCATCAGGGACTTTGTGCAGGTCTCCGAGATTACCAGACGCCGCAGGTTCTCCTCTTATGCCAGGATTTGCGTTTATATGAATATATCCCAACCACTCCTTGAGCCAATGGAGATTGAGTACTAGGATGAGGTTTGGTCGTAGTCGTTAGATTATGAACATGTCCCCTTTAAATTCCGGCTCTGCCATGAGTATGGGCATTTGTTCTGTGACTGTCCTCAACAGACCAACGTCGCCCCAATGAACCCTTCCTCGGATGGGTTTCAGGAAGTATCAAGGTGGCGCCTTTCATCCAACAAAGCAATCACTTCCCAAGCCCCTCTTGGCCCTCCTCCAACGCTGCTCAAAACCTCCCCAATGACTTCCAGTCGCCCTGCCACTAACCTCTTTTCCCTCCTCACGAAGGCAAGTGAAATTGAGCAACAAATCAGGCCTAAGGCAGCACTGGAAACTCAAACAGTTATACAAGTGGAGACCAACATAGAAAACCCTAAAAAAAAACAGGCCAGCAACACACAAGGCTTTAGAAGCATAGACAATGGGAAAATAAATTCAACAAGTCCTCGCATAGGTGAGGTAAGCATTGGAACACGATTTCAAATTGGAGCAGCTTAACTCGGATGAAAGGGTAATGGTGGCCTATCTGCAGAGTTAGGATAAGGATGGCTAAGAGGAAATACCTCAGGATCAACTAGAACAATTTCATAAGATATACAGAGAATGGGAGCAATGACAAGCCCCACCTAAGCCACTCACCCATATGACATTGACCATACAGGAAGGTGATCCACCCGGGAAAAGACTTATGGGAAATGGATATGTAAATATAAAATTGATGGCGGTTTGGCGCTCAAGGATCCTAGAATGTTATCGCAGGCCCTCAAGGCCAAGGCCTAGTAGAGGTGGCTACAGGGTGGTCATGAGACATGGCCGAGGATTTGGTCAGGAACATATGGATCTGAGAGCAAGCAAAACCCTCTATTGGATAATCTTATCCTACCAAAAGGATTCTCCATCTGGAATTGAGCAAAAGAGAATCAAGTGATCATTTGGGAACAAGGTTTATGGGAGATCAGAGATGGAGCAATGACCAAATTTTGGGAAGAATCCTGGATGCAACACCCTAAATTAAGTCAAGAGGAGAACTTAAGAGAGATTCAAGTCTACACCATACAATTAGGAGCAGAAAAGGTCAATGACATCAGGCACCTTGCCAATCCGAATCTGAAATGGATGGAATCAAATTCTACAGATTAGTGGCCAGAGAGAGAGCCTCCCATGGATTGGGAGGCCCTCTCCCTAATCCTTCGACAACGACCCATTCTCAACAATGGGGAGTCCGACAAAATTTGATGGGGTCATTAGCCTAAAGGTATGTTTTCATTAAAAGAATCATATTCAATTTTATCTGTTTCGGGTGTCTAGGCTCCTCTCCCCTTGTGGAGAAGGATTTGGTATTCTAATTTGTGGCCAAAGCTAGCATTATTTCTATGACTCATAAGGCACAACAAACTCCTTACATGGGACAAGATCAGGAAGAAAGGATTATGTGGCCTATCTATATTCCCTCTCTGCGCAACCGAAGAGGAAATAACATATTATCTTCTAAAGTCCTACCCAAAGGCCCAAACTCTATGGGATCAAGTTGCATCTCTATTTGGGGTATGCGACAAGTCATTGAATAGCTTGAATGAATCTCTGGAGCCACGACGCTGAGCGCTCTTTGAAAATACCATTGTCAATAGGGCGTGGTGTCTCTATCAAGGCTTTGTCCTTTGGAATATCTGGAAAGCAAGGAACCATGCAGTATTCCACTTGGAAAGTCTACAAACTGATCAGATATGGTCAACAATCATGTGAAACATCAAAGAAACCATCTCTATAGGACGGTGGAAAGAAGAGGACTGGAAAGAGGAAGGTAGTGAACAAAGAATCCTGGTAGTGTTAGAATTATCCCAAGGGGCGATTTCTACAGGATCGATGAACATTCAACATATGCAGGAGCGTTCACCAAACTCCTTCCTTCTTTCCCCAAAAGGATTCCACAAACATAATTTTGATGGCGCTTCCAAAGGGAATCTGGGTCCAGTAGGAATTGGAGGAGTCATTAGAGAAGATAAGGGGCATGTCATAAAGTTCTATGAAACCTCATGTGGCAGCACCACTAACAACGTGGTTGAATTCTTGGCATTGGAGAAAGGACTTCAAATAGTTGTTGAGCAAGGAGTGTTAACTCTACAGGTCACAAGTGATTAAAAAATTTCCATATTAGTGTTGCAGAAAGTAATTCATGGATCCCCACGAGAGAAGGTGATCAAGAGCTAGTGCTTGGAATACATCGGGGAGAAGATTAGGTAGAGAATCTCCTCCTTTGATTATATAATCACCGAACATGTAGATCGGGAGGGAAACAAAGCTGCAAATAAGCTCACCAATTGGGGTAGTGGTCACTAGGGTCAGGATTTTATTAGTGGATGACCCGCTTTGCCCCAGGAGGGTATTGTGGAAGAGTTTAGCCAAATTGTGGCCTTAGGGGAGGCCTCCCCGATGGGGGTGTTGAATGACGTGATTCCAATCCCTAAAGGATCACGTGGGGATTGATGATGGTCATGTGGATGTAGGTATGAAGGCCTTCCCCCAGGCCTTCTCCAAGTACCTTGAGATCAAGGACACTAAACCTTGAGTGTGTGAAACATTCGCTCGAAGGGTACATTGTAGGTGGTGGTGTCAGGGGAGCATTCATGGTCAGGGATGAGGCCCATTATAACTTAGACATGACCTGGGTCAATTTCTAAATCCTACATGGTGAATGGTGTTAATACGGTTCCTGGTGTGTGAGGTTGGAGAGGGAAATTTCTAAGTCACAAGTGCGGCTGGTGTGGGAAAGGTGGCAGATTTACCATCAAGGGTCCTTCTGACTTGCGTGAGGGTATACCTTGGTGAAGTATTGGCTAAGCATGCACATACATTTAGTGGGTTGGAGCAGCCGATGGGATAATTATTTTGTCCTGGAGCAACAGTGGTTTAGCAGAGGGTCGAGAATTCTTCTGCTGAGAAATTAGGGTAGGGAGGTGTGTGTTAGGGCGTGGACAGACTTTGTTCTTGGTGACCTCACTGGTTCTTCAGCTAGGGTAATTTTTTCCTAGTGGTGTAGTGTTCCGTGGGTGGAAGACTAGGTGGTGGGCAACATTTTCCCCTCACACGTCGTTGGTTCTATGTTGATGGTGGTGAGACGAAGTTCCCAATAGCTGAGCTCAGATAGTAGGTAGATGGTCCTAGTGGTGGAAGGAGGGAAGCCCTCCATTTCTCTTCCGGTCAGTGTTTTTTGGTGGATTAGAATGAGGCCAACACCTCGCATTTCGTGCAGGTCATCCCGTCTGAATCCTAATTTGGCAGACCTTATGGGTGGAAGGAACCTATCCTAGATGGTGTCGAAAACATGCAGGATGCAGTGGTTCTAGGGGCGGACATCCTTTCTCGTCGGCTTCAGGAGGCCGTGGGGGAGGAAGATCTAGCAGCAATCACAAGGATGGTTCAGAGGTTCGAAGGTTCGAGGAGGGAGAAGCACGAGAGCATCAATTGGTGGCTGAGGTGGACACACCATGGGAGGCTGAAACCAAGGAGGGTTTTCTCGTCACGGAGGAGGATGGAGTCAAGGGGTGGCACGTCGTGGAGGAAGGGGACATAAACAAACATGCTACATGGATTGTTTCCAAGACCTCATCTAGACAATTATGGATAGAGTGGCTACCGCAGAGCATGTGAGGCAGGAGGACATGTATAGATTATCGCGACACTGAACAAGATGCACTATTTTCAGTGCCATACCTGGGAATGTGTGGTGGTGGCCTAGTGCGACCATAATCTACTCTTCGAGAAAGTTAAAAAGTTGGAGGCGTGGATGGCCCATTTCGAAGAGCATGTGCAATGTGCCTTCCGCCCTCCTCCACCTCCTAGAAAAACCCCGGACAACCCAACCTCCATCACTTCTGACGATTGATATGATATCAGGTGTTTTATGTATCTTGTTAATAAAATTTGCTTATATATTAATTTCCCCATCTAATTATAATATGAACTTATTAGAATTGGAATAATCTCAAATCCCTAGAAAATTGGTGGGCGAGCCAGTGGTAAGAAACTAATTTAACTTGAGCAAGAAAAGGAATTATACATCTTATTGTAAAATAAAATTTTCTTCTATATTAATTTCCCCGTCTAATTAGAATATGAACTTATTAGAATTGGAATAATCTCAAATCCCTAGGAAATTGGTGGGCAAGGACTAATCATATGCTGAGCATATTCCCTTGAGAATCAATTTAGGTCGTCAATTAAAAAAATAAAAATAAAAAGTCAACAGATACTCATCCACCTTAAGTTGAAATAGGAAGCGTTTGACAAACATTTACACCACGACAGTATCTCCCCATACCTTTTTGGTTTTAGAGAATTTAAAAAATTGTTATAAAATAAAATTAAAATAAATTATTTTGGTTTTGAAATGAGTTATGGTTTTTGGGAAAGTGGTATTGATAAAGCCATGGTATTGTAACAAAGCCTATTAAGTTAATAATATCCATGATAAAATGGTGGTAAATATCTATGGTTAAAAACTGATCCGAACTTAACAAATTATAGACATAACCATAAATACAAAGCATGGAAAATTTTAGGGGCTAATTTTCGCAGGTGGGCTAATTTTCCACGATTTTTCCGAAAAAAATATTCGCCAATTTCCATTTTTTATAAAAATGATTCACCCAAATTTTAAAATATAAAATTATCTTACCTTAAAAATCGCCAACATTATGTAGAGAATATATATAAAATCATTATAAATTTGAATTCTTTTACAAATACATCAATACAATTTTTATAATTTCAATATTAGGGACTACTGAGATTCGCCAATATTTTTAAACTTCAAGATAATTTTCCATCCTTAAAATTTTCCCTAATACAGAGATGTAGCAGAACTAACACTTCATTTCATTAATATCAAATACTGAAATATGCTTACAAACAGAATGGAAATAAGACTAGCTCATGCGATAGTAGCTTGACTATGAGAAGAGATGTGGCAGCTACTTGCCTCTTAACTGTGTTACAATGAGGCTCAAGGGCCTATTTATTATTGAAAAACATGAGAAAACCCTAAAAAACCAAAACCCTAACCCCAAGGGATGTAACGCCAAGAGTTTGTGGGCCCCGTTGGGGTTAGTTGGGCAACCAACTTCCCGAGGGTCATAACTTGGTCATATTATCTTCGTTTAGTGCCTATGATACCCTGTTGGAAATTTCTCTTTGAGTACTACAGGATTTTCCACAAGCCCTTACCTATGGCAATGGGCCTGCAGCGGACCCAAAAAAATGTCCTTTAGGGGGTCAAAACTGCTAAAAATAGTAAATGCTGAAATAAAAAAGGAAACAAATGAAACCGACTAGTGGTCTAAGTGGAATAGGTGGGTGGCCACCAATATCCAGCTAGATCATTTCCCCCCCCCCCCCCCTTGGGAAGAAATGGTCCCCATTGCGTGTAGAGCCTCCATGAGGTGCGGAAATTTCTGTTGAACCTAGTCCCTAGTTAGCCACTTGCCTTGGTGAAGGAGTTGGCTAGCTTTGACAACCCGATATAGTTGGATCTTCTGCTGGCGAGTGTTCTTGACCTATTTGTCCATAATCCAATCAGTTGTGGCATGTTCCATGAAGTCTAGGTTTAACTCTGTTGGTGTGAGATGTTTTGCAATGTATGATGTGTCCAGTAATGGTGGGAAGTATGGCCGAAGACAGTTCGCATTGAACACTGGGTGTAGGCCAAGGAAAGGGGGAATGCTGAGCTCAAAATCATTATCTCCCAAAACCTTGGTAATGGTGTAAGGGCCATATCAGAGTGGTCTGAGCTTCCGATGGGCTCCAGTAAGGCATTCTTTCTGCAAATGTAACCAAAATTTGTCGCCTACTTGAAACTTTTGTGGCACTCAATGTTGATCATGTTGTTGCTTGTACTTGGCATTTGACTTCTCCAGTATGTCGTGAACCTAATCGCGAATGTGTTGGATGCATTCAATAAATCTGGTCACTTTATCAACCATGGACAATACATGTGTGGATTATGTCTATGTAATCGCGTGAGGCATGACAACATTAATCAGACACAATGGTTGAAATCCTAGACCCACTTGAAAGGGACTACGATCAGTCGATCTATGGAGAGATCTATTATAACTGTGTTGAACATATGGAATAATCTCATCCCAAGTTCGAGGATGCTTGGAGTTGTACATGTAGAGTATGTGCACTATCATCTTATTAACGACCTCCATCTGGCCATCAGTCTGGGGATGGAAGGCAGTCGCCTTCATGAGCTTGGTGTCCAATAGTGTCTAGGGGCTTGACCAGAATGTGCTTAGGAACCTGCTATCTGATCTGATATAATGGTCTGCAGTATCCCAAGATGTACCCATACTCATTCAGAGAAGAGTTTCGCAGTGTCCTTTGTGGTGATACTCTTCTTGCAGGCCACCGATATAGCCATCTTAGAAAATCTATCCATGACCACAAATACACAGTGATTACCATGCTTGGTAAGGGATTCCATACATATAGTCCATGGAGATGGATTCCCACGGCTAGCTGGGAGTAGGAAAAGGAGTGTACATGCGTTGCTTCTTGATGGTTGGCTTAGCAATTGCACAGATAGTGAAGGATATGATATATTTCCCATCATCCAATTGGAGTTTCAGCCAATAAAAGTACTTTTATAGTACAACCATAGTTTTTTCCAAACCAAAGTGTCCCGCAACCCGACTTTAGTGTGGCTCCCAAATCATCTTGGCACGTTCACTTGAAGGAACACAAAGGTGGCCCAGGTAGCATAATAATGTGTCTTAGAGGTGGAAATCAGGAACTTGCTTTCCATCTACTAGCAGTTGGTATTTGGAGGTGAAAATTGGATAGTTTTTGTATATTTGTGGCCATCTAAAGGTCACATGACCACAAGAGTTGAGAACAATATTCAGTGCTACAACTAGGGGTCAGCTGAGGAAGGCTGCAACATGATTGGTGTTGCCCTTTTTGTATTTAATGTGCAAGTGGAATTACTACAGATATGTATACCACTTATGATGGAAATTGTTCTACAACTTCCCATGTATCTGTATAAACTAAAGACGTCATTGATCAGTGTGGATGACCATCTCCTTCCCCAGAATGTATTGCTTCCATGGTCGACAAGCCTGCATGATGGAATACATCTCCTTATCATAGGTGCAGTATTTCCGAATTGTATTGAAAAGTGTCTCACTATGATAGGCCACTAGATGCCCTACTGGGTGAGGACTACACCAATAACATAGTCATAGGTGTCTGTTTCGATATCAAATGGATGCTACGGGTCTGGCAATGTGAGTATCAGTGCAGAGAAAAGGCAGTGCTTCAACTCAACAAATTCCTTTTGTTGGGACTCAGACTAGGAAAATGTTTCTTTTGCCTCGCCCTTAGTAATATGACTCAAAGGCAAGTAATCTGGTAAAATCCCAACACGAACCTCCAACAAAAAATTGCAAGGCCGAAGAAGCTGCAAAGCTCCATTACAGTTGTTGGGGCTAGCCAATTCCGAATGAATTCGATCTTAGTTGGGTCCACATGCACGCCATACTCATATATGATGTAACCCAAGTATTGGACCTAGATCATGCCAAAGATGCATTTCTCCAAGTTGGCACATAGTTTGTGCTACCGAGACCTGCCAAATGTGTTGCAAGTGTTATTCCCGACTCTTGCTAAAGATGAGGATGTAGTCTAGATAAACCACCACGAACGAGTTGGTGAAGGGCCGAAAGATGTCATCCTTTAGCCTCATAAAACTAGCAGGGACATTTGTCAACACGAAGGGCGTTGATCCAGATTTAAACAGGAACACAACAAATTACAGAGATAACCATAAACACAGAGATGCAACGGAAATAATACTTCATTTCATTAATGTAAAATACTGAAATATGCTTACAAACAACAATGGAAATAACCAGTAAGGGCAATGTAGCTTATCTCTGAGAAGAGATGTGGCAGCTACATGCCTATGAACTGTGTTACAATGAGGCTCGAAGGCCTATTTATTATGGAGAAATAATGGAAAACCCTAAACATCCAAAAACCTAACCATAGAAGATGAAACGCCAAACTATGGGCCCCGTTTTGGGTAAATTGGTACCATCAACTTCCCGGGGTCATAACGTTGGCACCCGATCTTCGTTTGACGCGTACAGTAGCTCGTTAGAAAGATCTACCTGAGAACTATAACTTTGGGAAGAGCAACATTATTCCATGGACCCATGTTGCTCCCATATTTCCCAAAAAACGTCATTTAGGGCCTCAAAACGGCTCCAGAAGTTCAAGACCTGAAAAACTGCTAAAAATAATAAATTGTGCTACAATTACGGAAACTGAAAAACTGAAAGAGATAGTTGTGGGGGTCCAAGTGGGATAGGTGGGTGGCCACCAACATCCACCTAGATCAGGCATAACCAATCATTTGAAAAGGCTTTCCTTGGATTTAAATGCAGTTTTCCATACATTTGTGGGCTCTATTGGAACCTGGTGATAACCAAACTTGAGATCGATCTTGGTGAAATACTTGGCCCCCATGAGTTGGTCCAGCAGGTCATCAATCCGTGGGATTAGATACTTGTTCTTGACAATGATTTTTTTTAATGCTCGATAATCCATGCAGAGCCTCCAGGTCCGATCCTTCTTCTGTACATGTACAGTCAGGCTCCCACAAGGTGAGTAACTTTGTCGAATGTGCCCTTTTTGCAGCAACTTGTAACACACTCCTCCCACATTTACACAAGAAACCAACTAGTTGGGGTAAACATGTGACGTGAAACCGCTATGATATGATTCGACCTCCTAAGTCACATTAAGAAAGTGGAATTGGTACAAACGCACCATACAGACATCCAACATCATCAACAAAACCCTCAGAAGACAAGTCAGCCACCCAGAAAACCTATCCCTGGGTCCCACTACTGTTTTAGGGGCCTTGCGCCATAATCACTCTCATGCTATGGGCAAGGGAGTGACCAACAACCTGAAGTCGCTCTCAGAGGCCTGCCTAGTAGTGACTGTGGACCAAAATTGTCAATATTGTGCCAGTGACCCCGAGACTTAAGCCACTGTTTCAAGCTCAGAGCCAAGGACACTGCCCAAAATTGATCCATCTCTTCAATTTAGTAAAGTAACAGGGAAATGAAATTACTAAAGAAAATACTTGTTCAAGAACTTGACTAGATCCCTACTAGCCATGACATGCATTTCATCAAACATATCATCGACATGTAATCTACAGGTGTAAATAACATAGTTAAGCGTAGGGATATCATACTTATCTGAGAATCGCTATGAATCATTGTTTCCTCATGCAATTTGTTGCATTATCATCTATTAGGTCATAGAAACATTATCCATTCACATACAAGTAAAAACAAGATGAGAGCCATACATAATTGTTGTTATAAAATGTACATATAACCAACATAATAGGAAAAAAATACAATAAACATGACAACCATCAAATCCATAAATACATCAATACCTTTACACATGGAAATCAAGGAAATTATTTCTCATTAATGAATGCAATGAACCAACCGGAGATGGGACTACCACGTTCCACCCGACCATAGAATGGCTGAGCCAAATCTCTCTTCAGTCATTCACCCCCGTGACATATTCCAAACATGAATGTGGGATCTCATAGAAGGCATCAATAAAAAATCATCTAGGGCTTCGAGAGGTCATCCACCTCAACCCATCAACCAGTTATTCCACCTCACAGTCATACATCACCAAAACCATCATCATATTGGTCTCCATCCAAGCCTTCCAGGGCTTCCATAGTGTTTTCCCAACCAAAGCTTCCGTAATTAGTAACTCGATCCATAGCTTATACAGGGCTTCCAGAGTGTTTGTCCAACCAGCGCTTCTAGGACTAGTAACTCAACCCACCAAGGGCATCTAGAGCGTTTGTCCAACCAAGTCTTACAGGACTAGTAACTCAACCCAAGCTGTTATAGGGCTTCTAGAGCGTTTGTTCAACTAGGACTTCCAGGACTAGTAACTCAACCCAAGCTAAGGAACATGAGAACCAACCAAAACAAAACAATGAAATTAAACCCACAATCACGATGGCTATCCAGGAAATGGAAACTCTAGGTAATCCACGGTTGATCGAGGCAGTCGTCCATGCCAATGATAGATCACAACCAAAAAACCACATGTATATTCCATACATGCCAAAACTAGTGAGGAAATCATACATGCAACTCATTACCTGTAAGCAAAATTGATGTAGTTGTTGATGTCAATGCCTTCTTGCACTTTCCTACTCTTCCTTTGCCTTCTTGCTCCAAAAATCCAAGTATGCCACACCCTCCAAGGGTGCTCCAAGAAAACTCTAAGTATCCAAGAGTATGAGCGAGAGAATAATGAGAGAGAGATCCAACACTAAACTGACAAAAGGTTACCAACTAATCCTAAGAAGCCCTTTTATGAAGGAGGCCTTTATTTTCTTCATTTTCCATTATTTTCCTCTATTTTCCTCCTCACATGCAACCTGTGACTTTTCACCTCCTTTTTCTCCTAAGTTCCATTATTTTCATAATAAATGTGTCAAAATTCTTTAGCCATTGCCTTTACCAATTTCCTTATCCATAAACAACCAAATAAACATCCCCTAGGATGTCTCGACCAACATTCAACTTGAAATAAGTGTCCCATTCATGCGTGGTTATTGTTTTTAACATTTATTACATGGAATTTTCACTAGGGCTGTTACAGAACCCTCCCCCTTGGGAGACACCGTCCTCAGTGTTCAATCACACATTTACCTCAACAACCTATTGAAAGAAGACGTACTAATTATGGAGCCGTATAACACAACTCGATGCAGTATTCACAATGAAATATCTGCTCAAGACATAACATGATGACAACATGACAACGTACCTCATAGTGGAGCTTTATAGCATAGCTCATTACGGTATTTACAATGATCATCCTGTGGAGTGCCAACTCATATGACATCATAACATCTTGATATCATAACCACATGATAGCATAATAACATAACACCCATATTGTATAGTGGAGCTTTATAACATAGCTCATTACGATATTTACATCCATACACGAGTGTACATACAACAACATCATCAAAATATATATACCAAAATATATGCCAAATCATATATCAAACATATACTAACATCATATCTAAGCATATATATCAAAACATCATATATCATATATCAACCATCATAAAGAATATATTGATCACCATAAAGCATATACTAAACCAACATAAAAAAAAATACTAAATCACCATGAATCATATACCAAGCCATCATAAGCAAATACTAAACTACCATGAAGTAACTACCAACAACCATAAGCAATCACCAAACCACCATATCAAAGTTGCTTTGCCTCAACCTGCAAACAATGAAGGATACATGGCCTAAATTTGATATGCCATCTCCCATGTAGCTTCATTGGGCCCAAAGTGCTTCCATTTCACTTTAACTTTCTCTATTGCTTGGTTCTGGAGCATAAGCACCCTTTTCTGCAATATACACTGAGGCTCAAAATGGAATTTTTCTTCCGGTTCCACCTGCAATACAGACCAATTAATTACATGATCAACATATTTAACATACTTCTTAAGCAAAGATACATGGAAAACATCATGGAATTTCAATGTCAGAGGTCGTGGAAGTCGATAAGCTACTGGCCCAATCTGCTCAATAATACTGAAGGGTCCACAAAATCGTGGTGCCAGCTTGGCACATGATCCAATCCACAAGGAGCTCTTCTTCGGTTTGATGCACAAGTACACCTATTCCCCAACCTGGAACTCCTTGAACATCATGTTCCTGTATGCATAACTGTTCTACCTATCATGCGGTGCCTTGATATTCTTCTTAATCACGTGCATCTCCTATTCTGTGTCTGCCAACATATCTGGTCCAATCAATACTCTGCTAACTGTATCACTCCAACTAATGGGAGTGTTACAACTTCACCCATACAATGCCTCAAAAGGACTCATCCTCGGTGACTCCTGATAACCGTTGTTGTATGCAAACTAGACCAAAGGGAGATATTATTCCCATTTCCTCTGCTGATGCATTACATACAACCTCAACATGTCCTCTAATATCCCATTGATCCTATTTGTCTATCCATCTATCTACAGATGAGAAGCTGGGCTGAAGGCCAACTCTGTGCCCAAACCTAGAAATAACTCCTTCCAAAACTTCAAAGTGAACTTCACATCCCTTTTGATGCAATCTTCTTTAGGACACCATGTAGTCTAACCACATCTCTGATGAATACCTGTGCCACATCACTGGCTGAGAATGTAGAATTCACGAGAATTAAGTGTGTAACCTTTTTTAACCTGTCCACAATGACCATGATGGAATCATGTTGCTTCACTGTGTTCAACAACCCTATGACGATGTCCCTGGAAAGGACCTCCCATTTCCACTCTAGGATCGCGATCGACTGTGGTAGTCCACCTGGATGTTTGCACTCTCCCTTCACTCGTCGACAATCAAAACATCTCACCACAAACTATGCTACATCCCTTTTGATATTCAGACAATATTAATATCTATTCACCACTGTGAGTGTCTTCTGATAACCTGAGTGACCTAAATATGGTTTTGTATGAAAATCCCTCAAGATCACCATTTTTAGCTCACTGTTATCCAGTACATATATCCTATCTCAAAACCTAACCAATCCATCTACTGGAAGACAATATTCCAATTCCTCTGCACCTGCACCTGTATCTATACCACTACCTGTCTTGTACCTATACCACCACCTATGCCTGTACCTGTACTTTGCTACAACCTGTGCACAATATCAATATATCTGACATCCTCATGTCTTGCCTGTAAGATCCTACCTTGTAAATTTGTCCCATAAGAACTCATAGATGCTAATTTATTCACCTGTATCAGTATACTGAGAGCATCTGTCACCCTATTCTCCTTACCTTGGATGTACCTAATATCAAAGTCAAACTCGCTGATTAGGGCCAACCATCTAGCTTTCCTAGCATTCATATTTAGCTGGTCAAACAAATACCTCAACCCAATGTGATCACTCGTAAGCACAAACCACCTGCCCAAAAGATAATGCCTCCACATATTTAGTGCATGTATAATCACTTCCAACTTGAGATCATGCGTTAGGTAGTTCTGCTCATGTTCGTTTAGTTTCCAGGTCTAATAACATACCACATGTCCATCTTGCATAAGGACTCCACCAAGTCCTCTCTTACAAGCATCTGTACATACTATGAAATATTTTTCCGGATCTGTAATCTGTAGCACTAGTGCATGTGTTAGCAACTGCCTAAGCTACTCAAATCTAGCCTCACACTCTTCTGTCCATTCGAACTTCTTACCTTTCCTCTGCAATGATGTGATAAGATAATCAATCTATGACAAGTTCCTCATGAATCTCCTATAATGGCCTGCTAGACCCATGAAAGATATCACCTCATCCACACTCTTAGGAGCTACCCACTCCATGATGGCCCTTATCTTCTCTAGATCTGCTAGAATGCCCTCCTTGGAGACAACATGTCCTAAGTAATGTACCTCAGTTTGAAAAAAAATACATTTGATGAGCTTAGCATACAACTAATGCTCTCTTAACAACCTCAATGCTGCTACTAAGTGCTTGGTATGCTCTTCCTAATTTTTATAATATACCAGTATATCATCAATGAACACAATAACAAACTTATCCAAATATGAACGCAAGACATTATTCATCAAACACATGAATGTAGCTAGAGAATTCGTTAAGCCAAATGGAACAACAACAAACTCATTATGCCCATACCTGGTCATGAATGCAGTCTTGTCTATATCCTCCTCTTTGATGTGTACGTGATGGTATCATGATCTCAAGTCTATCTTCGAGAACAATGTTGCTCCCTTCAACTGATCGAACAAGTCATCAATCCTCGACAAAGGATATCTGTTCTTGATAGTCACTTTGTTCAACTGCCTGTAATTAATGCATAATCTGAGGGTACCATCTTTCTTCCTCATAAACAAGAGTGGTGCACCCCACGGTGAGACACTTGGCCTAATGTACCCCTTCTCCAACATTTCCTTTAGCTGCAAATTTAACTCGACCAACACAGTTGTGCTCATCTTGTAAGGTGCTTTCGATGCTGGACCTGCCCCTGGTACTAACTCAATAGAAAATTCTACCTCCCTATGAAGTGGCAACTCTGTAATGTCCCCAAGAAATACATCCCCGAACTGCTGTAAAACCAGGTACTTGTTCAACACATTTTCATCCTTAAACTCCTTACCGTTATCACTAGAAATATGTACTATAAATAGCTTGCACCCTTTCTTGTGGCTACACTTTGCTTGCATAGTTGTCGCCATCCTAACTGATGTGGCTTTCTTCTTACCCTGCAAGACTCTTAGTTCTCCATTGCCATCAACACATTCAATGTTCTTTTCATAGAAGTCAACCTTCTTTCTATGTAGATACAATCAATCCATGCCCAATAACATATTGTATGAACCCAATGGTAAAACATTCAAATGTGTTGTGGTAGGCATACCATTTAAGTCAAATAAACAAGCTCTTATCTAATGATGAACTCACTTCTTCGTACATGTAGCCAAATGAACTAACCAAGACTTTGCATGAAACTCCTTATTCAACCCACACTTATCCACCAATTTAGTACTAACATAGATATAATTAGATCCAGGGTCAATCAAAATAGAAATAACTTGATCACAAAGCTTATCGTCCAACTCAATGATAGATTCCTGATGTTCTGCATGTTTGTTGTCCACGGTTGCATAGATACGAGGAATACTCTTGCCAACATATTGAATAGTCTCTGCCTCCTGTGCACTGTATATCTGGGGTCTACCACCCTGATTCTACATAGAATCTCCCCTTCGATGATCTTTTCCACAAGTCCAACAGTCTATGGGTTTGCAGCCTCCATGCTTGTTCTTCTCTTCAACTTGATGTCCCTATGCTTTATCTAATGCATTGAACCTCTTAGGTAGTGCAACATTCTCCTTGTTATCTATACCATGTGGCCTTCCTCTCTTTTTATCCCATTTTCCTTTGTTAATTACATTACCTCTCCAGTCCGGCTTAGTCTCAGTTCTACGCTTTGATTGTTCATAGCAATGCTTTATCTTTTGAATGGCCTCCTCCAAGATCTAGGCTCATCAAATTCAATCATGTCTTTGAATGCAACCGATAATCCACTAATGAATCTCTTAATATTATCTTTCTCCTCCTTGAGGTAAGGCACATACCTCAACAGTTCCAAGAACTTACTAGTGTACTCATCATCTATCGTGGATCCCATTTTTAGTTCATAGAATTAATTTTCCCTGTCATCAAAGAATCTCTCTAAGAGATACTTCTTCTTGAATAGCCGCCTAAACTCACTCCAAGTTAGATCTTCCTCATATATATCTCTGACGTTCTTCACATCTTCCCACCAAATGTCTGCTTTACCTTTAAGACTGAAAGTAGCCACTCTAGATTTCATGTTCTCTGAGTAGTCATGCAACCTGAAGAATTTCTTCATACCAAGCAGCAATGCCTTTGCATCTTGTGATCTCTTTATCTCTCCATCAAAATTAGGTGTCTTTTCCTTCTTAAATTCATCTGGAAATTATCCCCTATCATTCCTCATGTAAGGATGATACCAATGACGATCATAGTGCCTATCTGAATCAGAACTAAAATCATACCTGTGTCTATCCCTCCTCCTCTCCAGAGTGTCCAAAAATATTCCATCTCTAACTGTGTCATCTCTATTTGATCGATGACCACCATGAAATATACTACAGTATGCCCCATTAGTTTTATCTTCCTGCTCATGACTAATCTGTAGTGGTCCTTGTCGCTACAAATCCGACGAGCTCTAAAGTATTACTACATCCACCTCTGCTAACTTTGCCTGAGACTATATGATTTGTCATTTTTTGCCTTACAACTCCTTATCTCCTCCATTAAACTTCTCAATGTAAATTCCAAGTTAGAGGGGTTCCCAACACCATACTGCTCTTCGGATTCGTAGGGAGAGTATCTACAGTCAACCATCTTGCTAGCCATATGATATTTCTTCCTGCAAGGCACAATATGTCAGATAAACCAAATCACAACAAACCGACGTACGTTAGTATAGCTCAGGGAGGATACTTGTCCGCAACATCACCAAATCAGCGTGATACATATATAACATAATCATAACAACATATAAACATACACCAATAAATGTATCAACACATAAACATCACTCTAACTAGGATCTAGTCATCAATGCAAGGCCATATCAACAATGCATGCTATGACCTCATGCATGACAACAACCATTACTCCATTTTACCCATTTCCACATGCAACCAATAGTATGCATAAGCAATGCCAAATAAGCTACACTGACGCATAAATGCATGTAGTCGTACATAAACGGGCAATTCTTGTAATCGACCTACAATACTTATACATGTAGTCCAAATATTCAAGAATGTAACCTAACATACAAGGATGTAAGTAGGAACCATAAAATCAACATGAAAGCGACATACAATCCATACATAGTCAGTCACATACTTATGACAATGCATTTCATGAAATCAATACCAAATTCTCCATGATAACCATACTACAACCCTAATCAATCATCAAGCAAGTCTAACAAGTATATAAGTGTAAGAGACACACATGCAACGGACATGCATGCATGACCAACACATAGCCCATCCAGTACGAGGGGTGAACCATGCTCTAATACCACTTTGTAAGACCCTCCTCCCACATAAACCCAAGAAACCAGCCAGTCGGGATAAACATGCAACGAGAGGCCACTATGATATGATTCGACCTCCTAAGTCACATTCAGGAAGTGGAAGCTGTTGGAAATAATATTGAGAGGGGGGGGGTGAATCAGTATTAGAAAATCAATAACCTTTTCATTTCCATTATCAGATTCATATACGCTACTTCAGTTAAGGAAACCCGCGTGTATACGCAACTGTGTTTAATGCAACTACCGTATATCCAGCAAACTTATGATTCAGTTAATTCATCATATGTTGATCTCTAATGAGTGCATCAGAACATTATTGACCATATAAACAGTAAACAGGTGCAGTAAAATAAAACAGATCATCACACATAAGAAACACACATGAACACCATGCTATAAGGTGGAAACCCAATGCGAGACAAAAACCACCTGCTGCTGTTTTCTTTATGATAAGAAAAACCTGTTTACAATCTTGTATTGGCATAGACTCATACCAGTACGTAGGCACCCACCTGCAGAAGGCTATAACCTTCTCTCGTTATCCAACTTCTACAAGAAGGGAGCTACAACCCCCTAGCTCTTGTACTAGCCAATATATATTTACTAGAACGTAGGCGCCGGCATACAGAAGGCTACGACCTTCTCTTTTATTCTAGGGACCATGTTTCATAAATTTTTAGACTGGATCCATCAATGCAAAACAATCACCACTGCAATACAACCATCAACTATATTTGCATCATCAACCTCTGAATCACCCAACAACTTAATCACTGAAACCCTGTCATCAAAACACAGTCACCAGAAAGCAGAACCCAGAACTTTGCAACAACCACTAGAACCAACAACAACCTCAAATATCAAATCTCATAATGTATATGCTACTTGGCTGTGTCGAACTAGCATGTATATGCTCTTTCACCAAAGGAAACCCGCGTACAGATTTGAAAATAATTACTTATACCTTCGCTGCAATTTTCAACTTTAGATATACCCAAAACATAAGATATAAAGGATAAAAAATGCGTCAGTATTCAGATCTATTCATGATCATACCATATAATGATAATGCATTTTAGTTTTCATTATCCCAGTTCATCAACCTTCATTCGCCACATAGGTGCATCCTTAATAAAGCATCACATACCCATAACCTGCTGATGAGCCCCATATCCCCCTCATTTATGACTCCCCACTTCGAATTCTCCATCATACAGCTCGGAGCACAAGCAGCCACATCAATGCACTAAAGAGGCAGCCGAGCAAGTGGAGGATAACTTTTGTTTATCTCAAGTTTTGGGAGCCAAGCCTCCCTAATTTTAAGGAAGCTATTGGGAGCTTCAGTTGTATAAGTAGAGAGGCCTAGGGCCTCATTAGGTTGTTGGATGTTAGTCAAATTTTCGCACTTTTGTTGCAACTCTGCTTTGCTCAAATTCCAGCTTACTTTTGTTGACAGTTTCATGTAATCCTAGTATTATTTTGATAATGAAGATGAGATCTTGTTCGAGCTAGCACTGAGTTACCTCAGAGGGCTGAAGCTCTTGGGTTAGGGCCCAATCCAAGCAGCCAAGCACCTCTTGTTTTGTATTTATATGTTTTGTTTTAGTTTATGAATTCATTACTGCTAGATAGATTTCTTTCTTAGTTGAGAATAGGTTGCTTTTGGTGATTTAAAAGGTTGTTTCCATTTTAGTTTACTGTAGCAGGTTGAATAGTGATAGAAGAAGATACAAAAAAGCCATCAAAAAACCTTTGGCCTCCTTTTCTCCCTTTGGGACCATGAACCGAGGCCAAGACCCTCTTGTTGCCACAAAAAAAAACACAGATTTGCCTTTGATATAGGATTTATAGTGTTGCAGCTTGTTACAAGGTTCATGCTTTGCTGTAGATGTATTTCACCATGCTCATTTCTGTCTTTGCAATAAATTTCCTTCCATGTTTTCTTTCCATATAGCATTGTTCAGCATTTGCTTTCCTAGATCAGAATTTAGACTAGCTTGATGAACAATTCTGTTTTTTGAGTATAGCTAGTTTCTTTGCTTGCTTGTTTGATTTTCAGTTTTCTTGCAATACATCTCTACTCACAATAAATCAACCAATCAACCATCACCATCTCTCTTTGATCCATGTTCCACAGGTCATCCAAAGTCCCTCACAAATCTGCCTTAATTTTCTGCACTTTTCTCATGAACTTTCGTCTCTTTCCTTGAACAAGTCCACCATCTTTCTCTTCCCTAATCCTCCTTGATGAACCTTAAACACCTTAACACATCCTCCTAGCCATCATCTACCATTTCCACCCATTTTCCCACCTTCAAAACCTCTAAAACATCTCTCGGCATCCTCATGTAGACCTCCTATAGATCCCTTGCAGCCTCCTGTAGATTTTCCTGTAGGTGTCTTTTTGAAGTCCAATTACAGGAAAAGCCTCCAGAAGGCCACCTAGGACCTCCTAGGACCCGTCCACACCTTCCTACACCTCTGCAAACTCCAAAGTCGCCCTCCATCGCCACCTATCACTGCCACATTCACAAACAAATAAATTACATACATGACAATTTCACCTAAAAATACATAAAAATCCAAAAATATGTTTTTTTCTCATTTCCTTGTAGAAATAGCTTGAGTAGATGATGTTTACTTCCTAAGTAGGTAATGGTATTCATTTCATGGTTTTTCATCTCTCTTTCTGCAAAAGTAGGATTAGTTGGTTAATTATGGTTTGCTAGGTTTACTTCACATTTCAGTCTTCTTTCTCTTTCTGCAAGTAGAGTAGCCTCTGTAGAGCAAGCTTTCCTTTCTTTCATCACATATAAAGCTTCTTCTGGAATTCATAGAAGTTGGCTTGAGCTCCTAGTGATCTTGCGCCAACTGACCAAGTGACAACCTACAGTAAGAACTAGTACTTGTGCATACAGCACCGTCGCTTCCAAGTTTGTTACGAACTACTGGGTTGATAAAGGTAAAGTAGGAAGCCCAGGAGTTGTAGCATTATTGCTACAATACTGGTGCTCACCACTTTTTGGCACCGTTTCTGGGGAAGCATCAGAGTATTTTGTGATTACTGTTTTTCTTCTATTTTCTACTGTAACATTCTGCTGAGTAGTTTATTTCAGCAAAAGTAGAGTAGTTGTTTCTTTCAGTTTCCGCATTTCTCTGCTTCCATTTTCAATTCTACAATTTCCCTTTCAGCAAAAGTAGAGTAGTTGTTTCCTTGCTTTAGAATAGTTGTTTCCTTGCTTTCAGTCTGCTTTCATTTTCAGTTCTGCAATTTCATTTCAGCGACTTCATTTTAGTAAAAGTAGATTAGTCATTTCCTTGCTTTCAGTTTTGCATTTCATTTTCTTTCTTTTTCAGTTCTGCAATTTCATTTCAACAAGTTCATTTCAGTTAGTTGTAATTTGTTTGTTCAATCAATTTCAGTTTTGCATGTACAAGTAGTGAAAAAAGCAAAAACCAACCAAAAAGATTTCCTTTCATGCCTCGTAGGAATAGAGATAATTCATGAAAATGTTTTCCCAACACCCCCACTACATCATATAGCCAACCTTATCTCTTCTTCGATGGTAGTGATCAAGAAGAACCTTTAGGTGAACAGCTAAACATATTTGAAGAACCTAAGGGGAAGAAGAAGAAGAAAACATTCCTCTGGAGCCAATGGCTGAAAACAAAAATGTTGGGGGCAATACCTCTTCTTCCAATTCATCCATTAAAGGTGAAATTGGGAACATGCTGGAAGACCTCAAGAGCGAGATGCTGCAAATTCTTGCCATGAAAATGGATGCCTTACATATCAAAAGGAAACAAGAGGAAGCAGAGAGGGCTTTGGTCATTTTTTTCCCTAGATGCACCAGGAGGCATCCTAGGAATGAATTCCCTTTGAACTCTATAAGGGTTTGTTCTGTCTGTGAACAAGATCATTCTACAGATAAGTGCCCTTCCTTGCCCGGACTTAAAGCTGTATACCAAGGGGCCACAGGAGTCACTGAATAGATCCATTACATAAACCAAAGGGGGCCGCATGGACCTAGACCATACCAGCAGGGGATGCAAGGGACATCTCAGGCATACTACAACCCCAACTAAGTCACATCCATACCTTCTTGGGCCCCCCTTTCTCATCCTTCCTGGTCCACACCTCCTCCTTAGTCATTCACATCTCCATATCATGCCCAACGAACCACCCATTCATTTCAACCCTATGCTTAGCTGCAACTTCAGTGGAATGCATCTCATCAGGGGTGGAGGCCCCAATACATCTCTCTTCTCGCTCTTCTGCCTCCACCACCTACCCAACCACAACCCCTTCCATATCCATCTCAAATATACACTCCCACTCAACTACCCGTACCACCATTTCCAAACCCGCACATTGAAATAGCTCAACCCAATTACAATGCTGAGGTACAACACTTCCAAACAACTCCTCTTGAGCTCAATGATATTCACCATAGCTCAGGAAGAGTATTGCAAAAAAGAGATTATATTGATATCATTGAAGGACCACATTCAGCAGAAGAAGATTCAAAAGAGAAGATCAAATAACCATGGGCTGCACTTGATGAAGAGAAGACATCAAAATCAGAGATCGAGAGAGCTCCCTCATGGTTACCATCAAATCCTCCATGTATTCAAGAGAAAAATCAGCAAAAAGAGGAAGATATGAAGGTCATGGTAGAAGAAGACATGAAGAATGATCCAGATCAGCAGAAGGGACAAGGACATCACAACTATATTGATATATGGTTCCAAACAGTCACTAAGTTGCAGCATCACTCTCTTCCTCAACTATGCTTGATCCCTTCAAAGTCAAATCATTTGGTCTCTGAAATCCAGTTATATGTCAAAGCATACATTTCCAGCCTCCACTTCATTTTGTCTATCATCTCGATGTGTGCATGGCTCCATTGGAAGTATTATTATACTTGAAAATGATTTTGTTTTTCAAGTAGGGTAGGGTAGAGAGGAAAAAGTAAAAATGAAAAATAAGAGAAAAAATAAAAATCTAAGGTGAAAACCTCCTTGGAGGCACCTCAGATTGGCTCATTGATTGAAAACCTCCATGAGGCGGTCAATGGGTTGGAAAGAAGAACAAAGAGGAAAAAGAATAAGATCCCTAGGTGAAAACCTCCCTTGGAGGCGCCCAGGGCAGGAAATTAAGGTGAAAACCTCTCTGAGGCACCCTAGTTGTTTTCAAACAAAAAAAAAATAGAGAAAAGGAAAAAGAAAAATGAATTTCCAGTTGTATTGCAGGTGCAGGAGGACTATAGGAAGCAGAAACAGGTGCCAAGTGAGCTCTGAAACCAATAACAACACCTATCCTACCTTTGCTCACCTTTCTCCATCGTTCTTGACATTTTTTTCACCTCATTGTGCTTATTTTTCGAAAACTGTGTTTTCTATAGGAGGCCCTGTGTTTTCTACAGGAGGCTCCCATAGAAATTACAGAGTGCTAGAAATGGATTTTAAAGGTAGTTTGGAGAACAGGGAAGCTTCATACAAGATTTATAAATCCTCCTACAGTCTTCAAACCTCTCTTCCATCATTTTCAAGCCTGCATCACACCCCAAGCTCATTTTCCTTGCTGTCCAAAAAACTATAGGATGCAAAAATACATAGAGGAGAAATTTGTTTTTTCCATAACTTGAAAACCGTGGATCCATTTAAAAAACTATTTCATGGGGAGTTGCATATGGATGATGGTAACATGCTCAAGCAGTTTCAGCAACTTCTAGTGCACGGTTACCAAGAAATTGGTCTCCATCACCTTTAGCCATTTTTGCATTTTTTCAATATCTGTGCATCCATTTAAAAAATTGTTTCATGGGGAGATGCATATGGATGATGGTAACATGCCCAAGCAATTTCAGCCAATTCCAGTGCATAGTTTCCAAGAAATCAGCCTCCATCACCTTCCGCCATTTTCAGTTTTTCTCGAAATCCGTGCATCCATTGACCAAAATTTTTCTATGGGAGGTGCATAATGATGATAGAAACATGCTCAGAAAAGTTCAGGTCAATCCAGTCTACTGTTTGGGAGATATGGACAAAACAAGTCACTGTCCCATTAAAATCAAGCCACAGCAGCAAAAGAAGTGCAACCATGGGATTGAAGGGGACATCTGAAGATAGATCTAGCCAGAGGATACCTGCACAAAGCAAACAAGCCACAGATCAGGAAGTAGAAAGCATACAACAAAGGAGAGACAGACATGCAGCAATTGAAATATGAGCATGCAGCAGCAAAGAAACCAAAATGCACCACAACATGAACATTCGACTTGCAGGTAAGTGTCTAACGCTCTCCTCTGTTGCATCTACGTAATTCAAAAATATGCATAAGAGAATGAGATGGTTAGGGTTGAACGAGAAAAGGTGGCTAGTTAAATGGCCACCCTCATCCAGTTGACTGTGCTCATCCGGAGATGCCACCACACGTGTGCCTAGTCAACTCACAGAAAAATCCAAAAGACAGGTAGTGGAGGGTATACAAATTCCGATGCAATGATGGGAAGTGATTGTTGGAAGGAGTCATGAGGAGTCATGACGACAAGGCAGTGGAGACCAATGGTCCAAATATGGCATCGTACCTTTTTTCCAGCTTACCCCATCACCGTAAATATCTCAAAGAAGACATAAGTACTCCTCCTCGAAACTCCTTCACCACTTTTTCTTCCATTTCATCCTCGTCCACTTAGCTGCAGCAAGCTCTATACCACCTCCATAGCCTCGAAACCATCATTCTCTATCGTTTTCAGCCATCCTTCTGCTATCGGCGTTCTACAGGAGCAGTAACAGGTTCTACAGGAGCACTTACAGCCAGTTCTACAAGAGGCGCTGTAAGCTGTTTTTAAGGAGAAAACACAAGATTTTTGCTTGATTTATGGCTTGAGGAGGTAGGTTCTGTGCATACCCATCATGATTATTAATATGTGCAAGGAATGATACAATTTTAAGGAGGAATTGGGCTTGTAGGAGAAGAGGAATTCCATAAAAACATTCTGCCTATTTTCTAAAAAAAAACACAGTTTTTCTCTGTTCTCTTGTTCTTTCAAAATTCTTTTCTCCATCTCTATTTTGGGTGTTCAAAGGGGGTATAAGAAAAATGACAGGGGGAATTCATGAGGAAGGAGCCCACAAATTTAGCTAGGATCCATGAGCATCCCGAAGTAGTAACCATTTTTACTAGAGAAAATTGGATGCCATTCTTTGAAAAATTCCGAGGGTTTGATGAAGAAGTGGCTCAGGAGTTTTCCTTTTCTTTAGTCCCTCACTCAAGGACCCATGCCACTATTACTTTGAGGGGTCTCTCCATGGAAATCACCCCATAATTTATTAGTAGGGTTACCAGCCTTCACCTTGGATTATCTTGGAGCAAAGATGAAAAGCCAAGTGGGCAATCTGCCAAGAAAAACTTCTTCCAACCAAACGAACATGCTATAGAAGAAAAAAATGGCATTAGAAGAACAAGCATACCTTACCCTTGGGATGAGGTCAATTACCAAATTATCAAGTATATTTCCTGTGAAGGAAGGTATAACATAGTTTATGGCTACCATTTCGGACTCCTCCATGAGCTGAGATATGGCATGGACACTCCAACACCCCAGAAACTCAGCATTCCCTATTTTCTCCTGCAGTCCCTCATAGACTCCAGCATTAAGTTGAAGGAAGGAGGTCCAGATCAGTTGGCTCACCATGGATTAATTAAAATATTAGTGGAGGAATCCCTCCACACCTTCACAATCCCCATAGCATGAGAAATCTTCATAAATATGACAAGAGAAGATGATATAAAGGCCCTCACATATGACCACAGTCCTTCTGAAAGTGAGGGGGAAAAGTAGCAAGGAGAAGAAGGGGAGGAAACTGAGGAACAAACAGAGGAGGAAGACACCAAAAAAGAGAAGGAGGAAACTAAACCAGAGGAGGAAGAAACCAAAATAGAGCAAGAGGAAACAAAACCAGCAGAGACAGAGAAGACAAAAAGAGAGGAACAAGGGGCAGAAAAGACAAAAGTGTCTCCTGAGACCCTAGAAAGGGA
>APFE031331042.1:52425-80002 GCA_000404065.3 Pinus taeda | reverse complement strand
TTATATAGGGTTTTAGGAGGTCATTTCAGATCATCTGATCTGTGAGTCAAAGACTGAAGAAGCTCTCTTGTAAATCTGTTTCTGGTTAATAAAAGAAGACTTTGGGGTTCATATCTTGCTGGTGTTACTCTCTTGAAATGCTGTGAGATTGTCAAATTTTCTGTATATGTTATTTTCAGCCGTTAATAATAGCTATTTTGTAGAGTATTGTGAGCACAGGTATCTTGCTCACTTGCTAGGGTTTTGGTGCTGTTAGGGTTTCTGAAGTAATGGCAGGTATCTCCATTACTTCCTGAGATCTAGCAGCATTTTTGCCCTCTTTACTGATGGTTGTTTTGAGCTGTGCAGAAACATTTTTTGAAGGGATTTTGTGGGCGTTCGGGGAAGTTCTCGGCTGAACCAGCCAACTCCCGCAAGCATTTTTTGCTGAGCCCAGTGGGATTTGATCCTGGGTCTATCATTCAGTTTATTTTTAATTTGCATGAGAGATTTTTCTGAAGTCCTTCACAGTGAAAATATGAAAATCTTTATTTCTTTAAAATATTTATGTGCTTACTGCGTAATCTGGCTGCTAAGAGGCCAAAATTTTGATTAATTTTAAGGGCCTCACCCACACCCTATTTCGCCAAGCAAATCGAAGCATTCCAACACAGCACCTTCATTGGCGTTCCGTCTACCTTCAGCAATCGATTTCTTCCTCAAATGTTCTTCACGCAGCTACGTTCGCCTGGCTCCCCTGCTGTTCCATTTGCCGTGGCTCTCACATTGCGCCTATCCTCATTCAAAACAAGTATTCCAACTACAAAACTTGCTGTCCGCCCTCGAATGTACTCTGCCATCTGATAGTGAGGACGGGTTTTTCTGTACGTGGGCCAGGGTTTGGCTGTAAACAAAAAAAAAAAAGAAACCGATTTCTCCACCCCTGCCATCGAAAGCTGCTGCTCCTCTTTCAGGCGCCGACACCTGTATTCAAACACACAACGGCCAGGCATTGTCCCAGTTTGAAATCGATTTTTTCTTTAAAAATTCTGGTCACGTTCAAATCGTTTAATACGTAGGTGCGTGGGTGATTTCTTTGTCCTGCGTGGGTATTCCTCTGCGCCGTCCAACTGCTGTTGCCATCGAACCTCGCATGAAGCCTTCAAACACACTCCAGCAAACGCACCATAAGCTCCAGCTCTGCCTGCGTGCTGCGTCCTCGTCCTATCTACATCTGTCGCGGCGTCTTCTGCTGCCTAACACTGCAAACACAAGGCATTTCGAGTTTTCTTTTAATATACAAATCGTGGCTATCAGGTGCGTGTTGGATTCACCATCGGCCTGCTAGCATCGAGCTCCCGTCAAGCACGTATCAGCATCATAAAAGTGGCCAACTGCGTGTGAGGTTGACTGAGTTAAAGTTTCTGCCATCAGCTGGTGGGTTCTCCACTTGCAGGTGCGTTCGTAGCCCTGAGAGCCGTCGACGTCCAACTCCTTTTTCCCCTTTCCGCAATCCGCAGGTGAGCGCAGTCATATTTTTCACGCGTGGGTTGAGTCTGGGCATCGTCGTATAGCATTGAGCTTCATTCAGAATCGATTTTTTTTGGGCGTTTCAAAGAGTCACGGGTATAGGGTTTAGTTTTTATTTTTAATATGTCTGCATTGTAACTTTTTTAATTTCGTTTTAGTTTAGTTTTTTTTTTAGTTTAGTTACGCTTCTTTTTTTTTAGGTTTCTTTATTTAGTTTTAGTTAAATACCTATATATTTTTATTTTTTAGATTTTTATTTGTTTTTTAAAAAAAAAAAATTAAAAATTTTCATAAAAAAAGATCGTTTTAGGGTTGGTTGTAGTTAGGAGTTTTAGGATTTAATTTTTTATAAAAAAAAACTAAGATAAAAATAAAAAACAAAATCAAATTAATTTTTCTTTTTTAGATTTAAAATAGTTTAGTTATGTTTTTTTAGTTTTTTATCATTATTGTATTTGATTTAGATTAATTTTTTTTTAATTTTAATTTGTTTTAATAATATATATTATTATATAAAATAAAAAATTCTCTTAGGGTTTTAGATTTAAATTTTTAGGAGTTTCAAGTTTTAAATAGATTTAATTTAGATCTTCTTATTTTTTCATTTTGTTTAAAAAAAAAAAAAAAAAAAAAATTTCGAGAAAAGCCATAAAAAATTCATCGTGGAAAATTATTTTTGTCAGATTCAGTGGTTTTCGTGTTATATCTTTCATGCTGAGATCTGAGGTTTGAAATCGAGATACGAATATGATATCTAGTTAATGGTTTATAACTCGTGGTGGTTTGAAGCATTCATCTTTTTAAATCTTCAGTTGCTGGATATCATTTTGGTCATTCTAAGAGCACTGTGATTTAGGTGATGACATATGATTGTTGTTCACGTTTCATGTTTCTATAATCATCTAACAAGTAATCGATTTAATAACAATCTCTTAAGGCACTGGTCTGCTAAAATCAAATTCATCTAGTGCTTATCTTATCGTGTCTCGTGTCTCCCAACCAACTTGTCGACAGTTGGTCTTCATCATCTCACAGGGTCTACCCCCCTTAGCCACGGGAGACAGGGTTAAACGGAGGGATCGGGGATCAGAGTGACAGCCCCCGGTCTGAGCGTTGTCGTGTCAATCTGCGCGACAACAGGTATTAATCTAAACTGTGGGTGAAACTTCTAGAAGAAGGCGGAGATCAAGTCAATATGATCATAGCCATTGATTAGAATCTAATCTGGGTCATTGATTGATCACTGAGAGGATTATAAGAGGAGACTTGATGGGCACTTGGAGAACACACCAGAGGCAGATACTTTGTTACCCGAGTAAGATCGATTTTCTCACTGGTCGAACTTCGACAAGAGAAAATTGAATCAGCGGGAGACTTACAGGTTAGAAAGGAAGAGAGGGCATCGACATCTTTCGAGAGTGCAAGGCAACGAAACATAGAGCAAGAACAGGGTGACGCAGGAAGAGATAGCACAGAGGCATATTGACGTAGAGCCTGCGTGGGCAGGTAGACGTTGGGCCAGTGTGAGAAGTTTGATGCAGAGGGAGGCAGAGGGATTCTGAGGAAGAGGAGTACTTCACCTTGATCAAAAATTTGTCAAGAAGTGTCTGTAAAATTTCTCACTCCTGTTTTGCTGGTTGTAAATTGTACATGAGAATTGGCTGAAGAATAATAAAGAAACCCTCATCTGCTGCATCGGTTTTCACACACTGGGTTTTTCCGGGGCCGATTGTCCAAAATAACTGTGTCATTGTGATTGTATTTGTGTCAATATTTTTCTTTACATTTACTTTTTGCAATATTTTAATTGTGAAGGCTGCAGTAAAATATATTTCGATGTTTGTTGTAAGAACACCGTGAATAACTTATTTATGAGATAATAAGTAGAAGAGATAATATTAATCGCTGCAGTAGGATTTCTATTTAGAAATTTTCACACATTGTGCTCTAATCTTGTGGAGAGATAGAGTGGTTAGTCAAGGCCTTGCTATGTGACAATGTTGGATGATATGATTCTAAATAAATGGGTTAGCAATCCGACTCTTCTTATGAGAATTCTTCAGATTGAGAATGTCCAAGTACCTTGTATGAGTTATGAATACCTCCCTAGTTAAGAGGGAGTGTTTAAATATGTAACTAGGTTTGGTCTTCATAATGACACGTGAAATCATGATTTTATGTAATTGATGTAAAGAAGAAAAATAAAATTATTTTTGTTATGCTTGAGTCATGGGTTTCACGTTCAAGAAATTTTATATAGATCTAGCTCCCATTGTGAGCTCTTAGGATTGGTCATTAAGTCATAAAGTCAATTAATTCCTTATCATGTATGAGAGACCCTTCTTGGGCATGTTACATATGTATTTGAGTCATTGTAAGAGCCAAAAGACCCTCCAAGACCAAGTCCAAGCACTTCTAGCGAGTCAGCCTTCAAATGAAGTAATAAGGCTACATCAAGATGACATGTCAGCCTAGGATCAAGTCAAATCGGCCTACAAGCATGGGGAGAATGCCTATATGTAGGGCTTGTGAAAATTATATCACTGCAGCAACTGATTTATTTTTCCTACTTATTCCACAATAAGTTATTTATGAAATTACTTAAATAAACATTAAAATAAATACTGTTGTAGATATCACACCGTAATACATAAACAAACATATGCACAAGCATCAACACATTGGCACAGATATTTTGGACAACAGTCCTCGGAAAAAGCCAATGTGGAAAAATCGGTGCAACAAGGGAGGATTTTATTATTCAGCGATTCTTTAGTACAACAGGGTGCCAAAATGGCTTACCCACAGAGAGAAATAATTCTCCAACACTTCTCCCAATCTTGCCCAATCTGCATCAGTAAATCCACTCAATCTGATATCCTTACTCCTGGTGTACAAGAGTCCATAATTGACTATTCCCTGTAAATACATGATAACATGTTTGGCTGCTGCCTAGTGCTCCCTCTTCGGTTCCACTGTGAACTAACTGAGGGTGTTGACAGCGTAGCAAATGTCTGGCCTGGTATTGACCAAATACATAAGGGACCCTATGAGCTGCCTGTATAGGGTGGGATCGACATCCTTGTCTTCTGATGCATCAATTTTCTTCCAGTTGGTGATCATTGGCGTAGCCACAGGTCTACAGTCCTCCATCCCGAATCTTTTTAGGATCTCTGTAGCATACCTTCCTTGCCCAAGGAAGATTTCTTCCTTCTGCTACCAAACTTCCAACCCTAGAAAGTAGTGCATTCATCCCAAATCCTTCATATCAAATTCTGTGGCTAGATTCTTCTTGCAGTCCCCAATGATTCTGGATGATCTTGTTAGAAAGAGATCATCCACATACAATACTAAGATTAGCGGCTCGTTTTCTACAATAAGTTATTTATCAATGCCTAGTGCACCCTCGTTTTCGGCTCGTTTTTGACTAGTGCGCCCTAAGATTAGCGGCTCGTTTTCTACAACCAGATAGTAGAGATTTGGATCCGCGTCACTCTTGACAAACCCCATCTTTTGCAAGTAGCCATCTATTCGACCATACCATGCTCTCAGTGCCTGTTTCAGCCCATACAAGGCTTTCTTCAATCTGCATAAATGAGACTTCTTCTCATGAGTTTCAAAGCCTCTAGTTGTTCAATGTGTACCTCCTTTTCTATTACCTCATTCAGAAATGTCGTTTTGACGTCCATCTGATGGATCTCCCATCCCATCTGGGCTACAAGAGATAGCATGGTCCTAATAGATGTATACCTGCCTACCGGGGCGAAGGTCTCCTCATAATCAATCCCTTTTTTTAGCATACCCCTTAGCCACAAACCTGGCCTTGTATTTCTCAACATTGCCATCTGCAGTGTATTTGATCTTATAGATCCATCTTGAACCTACCACTGATCTGTCTTGAGGTATTGGCACCACCTCCCAGACATCGTTTACCATTATGGAGTTGTATTCCTCTACCGTCGCATCTAGCCAAACCTGATGTTGAGCTGCCTTCTTGAAACAGGTAGGCTCTCCATCCTGAGCTACTAATGCCCAATATCTATCTGCTTGTTTTCGCTCCCTCTTATTGTTTCTTGGCGCACCAATGAAGTCCTTTACATCTCGCAGAATCTAACGAAATTCCTTGCTAGTTCTTCCTCTACCCGAAGGTGGTTTTGTTCACTCCTCCTCATCCTGAGAATCTTCTTGTCCCGAGGAATAATTCTTTACTTTTGTTGGTTGAAGAGGCTTAACCAATGACTTCTCTTTCGGCTGCTCCTCGGAAGGCATCTCGCGAGATCTTCTGAAAGCCCTGTCCTCCCTGAACTTCACATCTTGTCGTACTACTACCTTCCTGCTCCCTCGAAGATAGATTCTGTATGCCTTAGCGTTTTCGCTATATCCTACCAGATATCCCTTTTCTGCAGTCTGATCCAACTTCTTCCTCTTTTCTTTGGGTATGCGGCAATATGCTAGACTCCCAAATATCCTGAAACGACTGACTTTGGGTGTCTTCCCTGTGAAGACTTTCTTTGGAGTAATCTTGCCCACTACCCAATGAGGAGTTTTGTTCTGAACATAGACTGCTGCGTTGCATGCTTCTGCCCATAGGAATTTTGGCATATCCTAATCATACATCATGGCCCTAGCTACTTCTACAATAGTCCTGTTCTTTCTTTCTGCTACCCCATTTTGCTTTGGATTATATGGAGCTTTCCACTCTCTTCTGATGCCCTCCTTAGCACAAAAATCAGTGAAGTCCTTATCAATATATTCTCCACGATTATTTGAGCGCAAAAATTTTATTTTCTTCCCAGTCAGATTCTCCACCAGAGCCTTGAACTCCTTGAATCAACAGAAAACGTCATCCTTCGTTTTCAGAAAATAAATCCAAGTTTTCCTTGAGTGGTCATCAATGAAGGTAAGGAAATACTCAGCACCACTGAGAGCTTTGACAGACATAGGTATGTAGATATGAGAGTGTATCAATCCTAGTACACTCTTGGCCCTGTGTTTGTTCCTAGGAAATGTTGCCTTGGCATACTTTCCTAGAACACATCCCCTGCATACATCATCTCGTTCTGTACTCAGATCTAGAACTTCTATTACAGTGCTCCTGAGAATTCTCAGAGCTTCATGGTGCAAATGACCCATTCTTCTGTGCCATAGTTCGTTCAAGTCCTTGTCTCCATGACTGCCTATTAGTGCCATTGGTGAATCTAGTTGCTATCCATACAACCGATTACTTTTGATCTCGATCTGCACTTTCTTTTTCCAGCGTGGGTGTTTGACGTATACCTTCTCCTTGATGCAGTAGACGTCATAACCCTTGCCTTGTAGTTGCGACACAGAAAGTAAGTTCATCCCCAATCTTGGTACATGCAGCAAATTTGTAGCACAGGACCGTTCTCCCAATTCTGTTTGAAAAACTATGGTACCCTTCCCTACTGGAGTACACTTTGCCTTGTTCCCCATGGTGATCTGAAAGTTCATCTCCTCTTCTTGATACTCTGAGAAACAATCCCTGATTCCCGTCATATGCCATGAAGCTCCACTATCTATATACCATACTTCTGATAATGCAGCACTAGTCATACAAGCCACTTCTTCTTCCAGCCTGCAAACCAACATAGAGAAATCAAAATCTCTTTCTCTTGTGCAATCTTCTGAAAATCTGTGTGAGTCCCCTGACGTGGATGCCTCTACATCGTTGTCTCGACCCATAACTGATTTTACCTTTCTGTCTCTGATTACTCGCTCTAATACCATGTGAAAATTCTATCACTGCAGCAACTGATTTATTTTTCCTATTTCTTCCACAATAAGTAATTTATGAAATTACTTCAATAAACATTAAAATAAACACTACTGCAGATATCACACTGTAATACAGAAAAAAAACATATGCACAAGCATCAACACATTGGCACAGATATTTTGGACAACAGTCCTCGGAAAAACCCAATGTGGCTAAACCGGTACAGCAAGGGAGGATTTTATTATTCAACAATTCTTTAGTACAACAAGGTGCCAAACTAGCTTACCCACAGAGAGAAATAATTCTCCAACGCTTCTCCCAGTCCCAGCGTCAGCCTGACTGACCTCTGTGTGGCTCTCAAACCCTCTGCATCAGCCCCTGCTTCACTGCGTTAGCCCTGGGCCTTTCTGCGTCACCCACGCAGGCCCAGCTAGTGACTGCGGTCTTCTGTTGCCTCTGCGTCTGCCTCTCTTGCCTCAACGCTGATCTCTAGTGGCTGAGCCGCCTCTCTGCTCTGTACTTGCTGCCTCTTGACTGCTCACCAGACCACTGGTTCAATTTCTAAGCAAACCCCGCTCCATAAATTGAACTGACTGGTCTCCCTTAGTGTATTCTCCAAGTGACTCTCAAGCCTCCTTTTATACTTTTCTCGTTGACAAATCAACGATCGAGATTAAGTCCCTAATCAACGGCTTAGATAAGATCTGGCTTGATCCATGACTTTTGGACCATTCTAACAGAGTTTTATATTAATTCACATTAATATTTTATTTTCCTTAAGTTTAGACTTAGGGACTTCATTAAAAATATTAATTATTTTAATATCTCCCAAATTGTTTAGAATCTGCCCAAACCCTTTCTGGGTATTATAGATCTCATGTGCCTTAGCCTCTCTATCAATTTTCGTCGTTAGAGCACATCCGATGCTACCCCAAATCAATAGGCATGTTACCAATCAAACTAGCAGGGGTCCTAAAAGGGCTACTACTAGGCTAAGGGCAACAATGGAGTGATAGCTCACTGTTAATTCAACTAAGGCTCCCTACTCTTTACGGATTTTCATTGATGGGAGGAGAACCCATTATTATAAGGATCATGAAATGGTTGGACCAATGATAGGGCGAGGGGTGATCCTGGAAGCCTATTCACAAGAGAGGCTCAAATATGTGGCTTGCTTGTCTTGGAAGACAAGATGGAAGGCACTCTAGGAAGGGCTTGGGGAAAATTTCTAGGGTTAGGTTTTGAGTATGTATCTTATAAAGGAGATCCCTAAGTCCTAGAATTCTTGTGGAAACTTGGGTTCTAGGTGATCTTTGAAGAATTAACCTTGATAGAGCATGGGACCACATGGGACCAAGTGGACTCAAGGCTTGGTCAAGGGGAAAGGATTTAGCAACCAAAGATATGCTTGACCTAATTAGGGAGGGGGAAGAGATCAAGGAATGAATTTTCAATAAAAGGCAATGCAAGGATCCTAGTGAGGTGTCTAGCCTAAGGGAAACTAAGGGCAAGAATTGGTCTTCAAGCTAGGGCTTGCGATATCTCAAGATTGTGGAAATTTCGTAAACCGGAATCCCTACTGCAGCAATTGATTAAAATTCTCCTATTTGTTAATTACTGAAACAAATTATTTACTGCTTCCTACAAAAAATATTGAAGCTAATAAACTATAGCCTACACTAATTAAATAACATGGCCAAAACAAGAACAAAACAATAGAGAAAGATACAACAAAACCCAATGCAGGAAAATCGTGCAACAACTTTGAGGGTTTTTATTATTATGTAGTAATTTTCTGAATATAACTCTAGATTCCCTCTTGACATTTCCAGTTACAGAGAAATACAACTGGCAGAGGAAATTTGTGTGATTACCTCACTCTACTCGGCAAGTCCCTGCTGATCTGGTAGCTGAACTGCGAGTTCCCTAGCTACTTCTGCGATGCCCTTGTGTGGGCCCCACGTTAGCCTCGAATGCTTTGTGTTAGCTCAATTGGGAATCAGTTTGCCTTCCTGAGCAGTTTCCTGCTCGCTCGCCTCAGAAATGTCAGCTCCCTCAGCAAATGTGGATTTTGTTTGGAGAACTGCGTTGCTTCTGCGTGAGCCCTTCTGGATCAGCGTCAACCCCTCTTGGGTATTGCGCTGCCTCCTTCTGGTGTCTCTCTGCATCTTTGTTGCATATCCTGGCCAGGAGAGGATTCTCGAACCAAACTATCCTTGCCCCTCATTGCAAAAGCTCACTATCGATATTCTCCTGGCAGTTGCTCTGCTAAAGAAAATTGAACCTCTGAACTCACTCTGTGTATCTTTCCAAATGACCCTCAAGCCTCCTTAAATAATCTCCTTGTTGACATTCAACGACCTAGATTAGAAGCTAATCAATGGCTAAGTTCATTTCTGCTTGATCCTCGTCTTCTTCTAGAAGTTACACCCACAGTTGGATTAATAATTTAATACCCATTAATTATTTTATTTTCCTAAATTTAGACTTAGAGTCCCACTAAAAAGAATTAATTATTTTAATACAACTGTTTCTAGGTGGAATTTCTCAAAACGCTTTTTGGGTTCTTTGGAATACATGTGCCCAAGCCTCCTTGCAAAATTTGAGACTTAGAGCACATCCGATGCTACTAGAAATCAACACTCCCTCTTAGCGAGGAATGTGCTCTAGCAATGTAACCTACTGAAGCATCACTCTGTTCTGTAACATCTCTCTCTGCACTGTTGATGTTTGACATGTCCACCAACCATTGTGCAAACGCTGCATATGTATTGTCGTTGACCCTGCCACTGTCAACACTTCATCCGTACTGCAACTCCCTCTGAATTTCTGCGTCCGTGTTGCTGCTGGCACTGCCACTACCAATTGCCTCTGCATCAGCAATAGAAAAACATCCCAAATTACTGAACTCACTGTGTTTAGTATGATACTGTGTGAATGTTGGAACTTGACTGCTGCTAGTCTTTGTGTTGTCCCTCTGAATCTTTTGCGCTGCTGCTGACCTCTGCTTTATGGCATCTACATCGCTGCCAACTCTGCTCTACATTGTTAAGTCTTTGGCACTCCTAGCCACTGCAACTGTCTCTCCGACACTCCTCGGCACCATCCAACACTAGTCCATCCTGCTGCTATTGATCTAGGCTCCCATAGCAAGAATTGATCCAAGAGGTGGGTCCCTCAAGGATCTTGCCCACCTGTAGCTCTTTCGAACTACAACTCCAAATCAAGCCACCTCTCTCCTGGAGGTATCTCGGCTGTCATGACGAACTCCCCCTTGATCTTCGCGGGTGCAGCCTTCGGATCGTGCTTCCCATCTTTGTCCTTCTTCCTAAGGGGACACTGAGTTGCATAGTGACCCATCTCACCACACCTGAAGCACTTTATCTTTGAGACGTATTTCTTACGTCTTTGCTGAGCCTTTGCTGCAAGGGCTGCATTCTCCTCCTCCTTGGGCTTTGACCCACTGCTGCTGCTTTCGTCAAGCTTACACTTGATCAAGTCTCTCGTAAGCTCCTCTTGCTTGAGAGCTGCCCACATCTCATCCCAGTTCGGCAAAGTCGCCCTGCCTAGGATACTCTGGACAAAGACTTGCCACTCATCTGAGACAAAATTGAGGGCCAGTCTAACCAACTCGGAATCTTGAGGTGTAGACCCCACAACTGATAACTCATCTCAGGCCTCCTGAAGCTTCGTGAGGAATGGATCCACATGCTCCCCCTTCTGCATCTGAGCAGATCTCAGCTTCTACTCAAGGTACATCTTCCGGTGCTTGGAAGATCCCTAATATAGCGTAGACAATGCGTCCCACATCTCCTTAGCAGTCCCTCTGTTAGCGATGTGACAGACAACATGATCCTTCACTCTGTCGAGGATCATTCTCTTTGCCTTCGCTATTTCTGCCTTGTACTTCTTCAACGGATCTACATCTGCAGGCACAACAACCACGCTGTCGACATATGTCTTGAGAGCATGCTCATCTAGAAGGAATGACATTCTCGCCTTCTAGATGATGTAGTTGGATGCCCCATCCAACATGTCCTTATCTCTCAAGCCACTGGTTGCCATTTCTGAGACGAAAACTTTCGAACTGCTCCTCTTCCTACTGTTGTTGCTCAGCGAACAAGAAAACAAACTTCTTGGCGGGAAGTCTTTTGAGGAAAAATTCCCTCACAGTGCTTCTCTTCTCTTCTGACGTCTTTCTGCCCAACAAAACGACCTGCAGAAAAACTTTGTCTCGACTCCCACCAGCTCCTCCTCACGCTGAGGCTTTAGCGCTGCTCGCTCTGCCACGACAGGATTTCGATTTGGAAGCCCTTCTTTCTGTCGACTCACTTAGAGAGAGACTGCCTCAAAATTCAGCCCTTCGACTAGGACTGCGCAAACCCTCCGGGGTTTCGAATTACTACCTCATGCAGCTATTTCGATCTCCCTCTTCTTCTCAGCGCTTAGTTCTCTGGCACTGTTCTTCTTGCTTTACCTGCACTAGCTCCGATACCATGTGGAAATTCCGTAAACCAGAATCCCTACTGCATCAACTGATTAAACTTATCCTATTTGTTAATTATTGAAACAAATTGTTTACTGCTTCCTACAACAAATATTGAAGCTAATACACAACAGCCTACACCAATTAAATAATATGCCCAAAACAAGAACAAAACAATAGAGAAAAATACAACACAAACAACATAGTTGTTTTTTGGACAAATGTCCCCGAAAAAACCCAATGCGGGAAAACTGGTGCAACAACTCTGAGGGTTTTTATTATTATGCAGTGATTTTCTGAATAAAACTCTGGATGCCCTCCTTGCAATCCAGTTATAGAGAAATGCAACTGGTAGGAGAAATTTGTGAGATTACCTCACTCTACCCTGCAAGTCCCGGTTGATTCGGCAATCGAATTGCGAGTTCCCTAGCTACTTCTGCGCTGCTCATGCATGGGCCTTGCGTCAACCTCAAAGGCTCTGCATTAGCTCAACTGGGAATCTATTTGCCTTCCTGAGCAGTTTCCAGCCCTCCAGGCTCAGAAATGTCAGCTCCCTTAGCAAATTCAGACTTTTGCTTGGAGAACTGTGTTGCTTCTGCGTGAGCCCTTCTAGCTTAGTGTCAACCTCTGGGTGAGCCCTTTTGGCTCAGCATCAACCCCTCTTGGGTACTGCGATGCCTCCTTCTGGTGTTTCTCTGCCTCTCTGCTACGTATCCTAGCTTAGGAGAAGATTCTCCAACCAAACTATCCCTGCCCCTCACTGCAAAAGCTCACTATCGATATTCTCCTGACTGTTGCTCTGCTTCAAAAAATCGAACTTCTGAACTCACTTTGTGTATCTTTCCAAATGACCCTCAAGCCTTCTTAAATAACTTTCTCGTTGACATTCAACGACCCAGATTAGAAGCTAATCAATGCTTAAGACCATTTTTGCTTGATCCTCAACTTCTTCTAGAAGTTACACCCATAATTAGTTTTATACCCATTAATTATTTTATTTTCCTAAGTTTAGAGTTAGGGTCCCATTAAAAATAATTAATTGTTTTAATCAAACTGTTTCTGGGTGGAATTTCCCAAAACGCTTTTTGGGTTCTTTGGCGTACAAGTGGCCAAGCCTTCCTACAAAATTTGAGACTTAGAGCACACCCGATGCTACTACCAGAAATCAACAAAGATCACACTGTCGGAATCTCGTGATATTTGGGGGGCTTCTTGAGGACACACTGGCGCAGTTGTGGACCAAAATTCGAAGTATTTGAATGGCTAGATCATGAGATAATTGATGCCCTAGGTGACCTAGAGGACTAGACCTAGAGAAGAGGAAAGGGAAGAAGGAAAATAGGTTTAAGGTGATCACCTTTGGGTGGACCAATGCCTAATCCTTTGGGGAGATTGGAGTCACGTAGAATTATGTCTATGGATCTTTGAATTTTCTAGGTTAAGGAGGCCTTAAAGACAACTTTGCTTGGCATTAGGGCAGCAACAAAAGCACCTTCAAAGACTTTATACTTCGTTTTGCAAGGTAAATGTCTTGTCAAGATGAATTTCAGTAATGGAACATCCCTAGGAACATTCATTCATTATACATGGCCCATACATGAATCATTCACTATCCAGAAACAAAATTTCCACAACTTCGCATAAGAGATGCAGCAAATAAGCCCTAGTATAATGAAATCCCAACAACAATGTATGTTACAAAATTAGAAAAAATAATAGCATTAAAATGTACTTACATGTATAAGAATATATCCAACCATCCAAAAACTTGCCATCAAGAAGCTCCAAGACATACAAAAATGATCCAAATATCAAAATTCATTCCATGCTCCAAAAATTCATCCTCCAAGAAGCATAGCGAAGATCTCTAAAGAGATACTAGTTCCAAATCCAAGTGATGATGCTAAAATGAATCCTCATCACTTTTATTTATACACTTCTAATGAGTTCGATTTAGCTAATTAGGCCTACATTAGCCCCTAGAATAAAGTAATGTGCAAAATAACTAACTTTTGGTGACGAACCCACAAACTAGCTCATAAACAAAAGAATAAGCCTCTTAAGAGGTCGAATGATCAATAGTACATGTCATTGGGCCATCTAAGAGTCCTGGTGAAGTCCATAAGTGCCATAATGAGAAATAGGACTCCCAAACGTAGTGGACAAGGTGTTGGCCCCTTGTTCTCCAAATCATAAACTTGTGGTGCTCCTGATAGGTGTGGGGGCACACAAGTGTTCTCATGGGTCTCCAAATAGATCAAATATGCTTGTAGACTATTTGCAAAGGCTCAGATGATGGTGTAAGTGACGCCATATCATCACACAGGTCCTGGGTCATCCGCCAAGTGCATGATAGAACTGTGGGGCCGACTGGGCATGGTAAACCAGGTGCATCTTCCTCGTCCAATAGATGAAACTCAAGCAATCTCTGAAAATCTCTGGGGATCCTTGGAGTGTTGTCTACTGCTATGGAGGCCCATGGCTCTCTACACACACCCTACATGTGCCAATGTAGCCCTTTGGAGGGTTAGGACCCCGTATAGGGAGACCAAACCCAAAATGGAGACCATCTGTAATCTTGCATGAGACCCAATGTGTCCCCTTGCCTTCTTGTACAACAAGTCATTTAAATAAATCGAGTTAAAGAGCTTACAAACCATGGACAATAGGTGGGCACTTCATAATGGCATGCCCTTCCATAGTGGGCTTTGGCATGTGCTAATGTCTCCAAGCTCCAAGGGGGTTAACCAAGTGCCCTATTAGGTGGTTTCTACTTTTAAAGGGGATGATATGTCCAAGTTACATTTTTCAAATGGTGGTGGCATGTGATAAAGTGATGGAACTGAGTAGGAGATGGAGGGGGCAATCTTGGGTCACATGCCAAGGTACAAAGGTAGCTAATAAAGGAGAAGCCCACGCTAGGGTATATAATGTATAGGAGGGAGCAATTGTGGTACATGAGTCACCCCGACCTTGATATTTCCACCCTTCTTCATTTGCCTTTTTCCTTTTATGATTTTTCTTTGGTTAATTGCTTGGGGCTCAAGGAGTAAGAGCATGATATGTAAAGTATGGCAGTGGATACCTCTTTTGAGGTGGGGTGGTTCATTTCTCACTAGGGGTTGGGACAATCATGGGTTCTTGAATGATAAAAGAGGTTCATCTAGGGCCTATAGGAACTAGGGTGATGGCCATAAGGATGTGGTAGAGCTCATGTATAGGCTTTTCCCCACGTGCTAAATGTGTTTGTCCCGACCATCTTTTGCATTTTGTGGTACATTTTCTTGTTGAATGTGGCCAATTATGCTTTTACTTTTCTTTTCAGTTGCATCAACCTTCGGGGCATCGTTCCAGGCTTGACCCAAGGTGTGGGCAAGGAGAAAGGGAGGCTAACCCTATGTGGACCTGGTGGAGGAATGTGGACCCAGGTGGGAGAAATGATGAATGGGGTTTTAATGAGCGGAGGGAGCGTGATGTATGTGGATGCGGGAGTGAGACCACGCAACCAAAATCAGGGTTTCCCATGAAGTGCCATCTTGAGAGCTCAAAGGTTAGTAAAAGAGACCCCATGGGACTAGGGTCCAAGGTTAACATCCAAAAGAGGTCTAGGGGAGAAGAGCACAGACCTAGCCTACTCTTTCCACCGAATTCCCCCATTAATTCATGCCCAAAAGTCCCCATGATAAGTAAACTACAATACTTAATTACCAAATGACAAGGCATACCTTTAGGTTTGGGAGGCCCACCTTCAAACATACGATCATGACAGATGGGTGAGGGACCACCTAGCTGGCACAGGTGTCGGAGAAGTGGCACAACGAGCTAGCTGGAGGCTGCAAGGGGATGTCGATTGAGGACCATCTTGGAGAAAAAATTCCTCCTAGGGATATCACCAATGAAATGGTTGGTAACATCTGGCTCCAACTAGTTCGTGATCTCTCGAAAAAGTGGATGAAGCCACTCAAACGAGAGGACGTGAGAACTCTAACAATCTCTTGGTTACTGTCAACCTGTAACCTGCACATATCAAAGACCAAGTACACGGGGCAACATGTTTTTGTGGTGTCTTATGATCACCCATGCTTAGTGTTAGGCCATAAAATCAACAAGAAAGTAAATCTAATGCAAATTTAATCTAAATGCATCTAATCTACCATGAGAAATATCATATGATGTTAGTTCTAATGCAAAAATCAGCGTGCAATGCATCCTACCCTAATATGCATATAATAATGCTAATGTTGAGTGTAATCATAAAGCGAGTGCAACCAACATATCATCATCTCAATATACATATGCATGCCTGTATGATTATTTGTGTAGCAAATCTCAAAGTGAATGCAGATACATTTGTATGGAGGATGAAGTGGGTGGGAGGTGGGAAAATATGATCCCCATTCGAGGTAAAATGAAGCCCTAGGAAAAGGAAAATAGGCCAATCTAGAAGTGCATGGCTTTGCCCTAAGTACACAATGGTGGAATGAAAGATCACTTTCAACAACTCCCTATCATCATCATTTTTTATAATATTATGCTTTGTAGATGCCACAAGGTCGTGATGAGAAGGGAATGAAGGATGGGGAAAGGAGGGAATGCAAGAAATAGGTTGCTCACAGTGATGGTCACATTGGAGAGGGGAAGTTGTGGAGTCATCATAATTGCGAGAGTGTGTCAATGTAGATAAAGTATATTCAGTGAGGGGCTCTTCCTTGACACCATACTCACAAGGGGGAAGGGCTTAGGGTCACTTGAGATCATATAAAAAGGGGCGAGGGAATCACTTATGGAAGACTTAAGATGATGAACAAGAGGAAAAGGCAAAAGGGAAGGTGAAGTATTATATTCAACGGGTTTTTCCTCCTCAAAATCATAATCTAAAGGCTCAAGTGATTTGAATACATAATCATAAGGAGGATAGGTGGGAGCCTTATCGATTTCATCATTATTAGTATCAAATATTAAGTCTTCCTCAAAAGGAAAATCAACTACTTTTAACTGCCCCTCTTCATGCAAGGGAAAATAATAATTCTCCTTCCCAAGGGTATCAATGGATATGTCATCACAAATAATGCCTGAGAGAAAGGGAAGACCAATCTCAGCCTCATCCTTCTTGTCAGTGTCGTAAATGGGAGCATAATCAAATTGAGGCCCAACAATTTCCCATTTCTCCTTTTCAATGCGGAAATAATCTCCAATGTCATCTTCCAAGGAGCTCATGGGATCACCTTCCTCAAGGTTCACAAAAGGAGAGTCATCAGGAGTGACATCCTTGAGAAAGGTAAGGTCAGCCTCAACTTTACTTTCCATAGCCTCACATGTGTCCTCCAAATCACCCTTTTCATCACGTGGAGCCAAGGACTCGTCTTACTACTCACCACTAAGATCCTCAAGGTTATCTCCAACTCTGTCATATTGACAAATGAGACCTTCCCTTCAGAGGGCTTCCTCTAGGCTCTCACAAGCAGCTTCATTCGATTGGAATTTGGGTCCCTTATAGGCTTATACTCTATGAATTTGTTGAGCAACTCGATAAAAGATGAAATGTTTTCAGGCTCTCACAAGTCAAGCCAACCTTGGTGCTTGTATCCAATAGAAGCAATAAATAACTCCATGAGGTTGTCTAGATGAGCCACATTAACCTCAGAAGCATGCTTAATAAGTTTTTCTATGTGGTCCATTACTGTGGATGGATCACCCTCGAATTGTGGCATATTTTACAGAAACTTCCAATCCATGCCATTTGGGTATCCTAGAATGTTAAAATTGGGAACTAGGGCAAAATTCCACTTTGGACAGCTCAGTTGATGGAGATAATCATTCCACTGAATTCCTCTTTTCGAGAGGACCAAAATCGATATAAAGATTGTCTCATTTGGATAAGCGGAAGAGTGATTTTGAATTTTTTATTTCTCATAAGCAATTTTCAAGGTCTGCCTCCTCTATATGTCGGCTCACCAAGCCCAACTGTCACATCCCTTCAACCCCAACGAATTGTATATATTGAGGTGCAGTCTCCATCATTTCACACACACATCTCTCTCTGAAATGGCTGCAGGCAGAAAGGTAGCTTCAGTGAAGAAGGAGGGGACTGTTTAGTCTTGTTTGGGCTGCATGATGAGATGGGTTCCATAGGCTGGAGGCTGAGTCAGCAAATCAGAATGTTTGGGCTTAGTTAAGTTCTGTTCTGGGCTCCCTTATCTCATGACACTGATCCCAGTCATCACCGCAGACATTAGGAGGGTTTTTGTGTGGTGTAAAGCCCTCTCCTTGATAGGCTGCATAGGAGCCTACTTCATGCTAGACGCAGGTTGTTCCAGAGATGAAAGGTTGAACATAACCTCATAACTGCACCTACAACAAGAAGTGAAGTATTTCTCTTGTGTTAGCTGCTATGAGTTAGGGTTGATGTATGCCCTAACCCAAACAGTAATAATGCCTTGATTCCAACTGAGTTGGGAGTTTTATCTTCTGTTCAGAAGGCCACACATTGATATAGGATTGGGTTCCTTTTGACATTAATTTAGCAGCTACTTGGACCATCATTGATCTTTGGTTAGGAACTGAAGAATTAAGGGCAGACTTAGCTGGGTTATCTCCTTTGAATTTGGACAGTGGTATTGGCAAGTCAATCTTGACTGTTTATTGTACTCTCTCTCTCTCTCTGCTGGACACTTGATTATGATAATAAGAAGATTTGATGAAGGGTTTTCCCATCATGGGGCTTTTCCCTGGCTTGAGCCATATTCATGTGTCTTCTTGTCTTGTCTTATCCTCTGCATTATTTTTCTATGTTTTTTTCTCAGTTACAGTCATCATGATTATAATTGATGTGATTGCTATGGATTAATAATTGAGCTATATAAAAATTGCTGTGACTGTCCTATGCTAAGAACATGTTAATCTAAATTTAACATGGTATCAGAGCTAGGCTGAGGACAAGCTCAAGAAAGAGGGAAAGAAATCTCTAGAAATGCTGTCAAGTCTTCATGGCCTCCTTCCTCCTCAAAGGATCAGACAGTATGAAATTATGAAGGATTTATGAATCTGCTGCGTTTCAAAGAAAAGCCAGGTGCTTACAGTTCTGAGCGCTTCTGCAAGTCTAATCATAGTTACCAGACCACAGTTACATGGATAAAGAGTGAAATCCCTTTTGAAGATCATACAAGATCATACAAGACCCTGTTTCAAATATCATTTAGAAGAGCGTAGTTCTGGGCACATAATATGAGGTCTGAGATTACCAAATCCACTGATCTACCTCAGAATTCGATGTACTTGAATGGGTAATCAAACTCTTGACAAAGTCAACAAAGGGTCCCATCATTTAAGGAGTTTTTCAAGCAAGCTGAATTCTGTACCACCTATGGGATGCAAGCACCGTATACGTCTGTGGGTGACTGAACTTATGATCTCACAGGAGTAGCCCTTCTGATAAAGAATTCAAATTGATTTAAAGCCCTTCTAAGGCCTTGTTGGGTGCCTCATAGTGAAGTTACAAAAGGAGCCGAGACCCCCTCAAGCTCATGGCATTGGTATATTTCAAAGGCTTGACTTAATGCTTATGCATCCAAGAAAAGAAACTGAGATTCCTACTTTAGGTATATCCTTGACCGAGTCAATCAAAGGTACAAAAGCAGTCATTTTGTTTTAAAATATGCTTTGCAAACTTATGTATTTGCAGACTTATGTAGTACCATAGCATCACATTTCTATATATATATAGTTTAAAAGAGCTGACCTGTGGAGCTTCCTAAATTTATAGCAATGATTATCACTCTTAAAGTCATAGTCCCTGTATGATGTGACTCGACTTTTGGACACTGTTTTTTTCATTCATTATTTCAGCAGTAAGGGATTTTGGCTGACTGATCCAAGTATCTGGAGTTTATTCCTCACGGCCAATACTAGAATCTAAGGCTGGTCGATAATGCCCTGATCAAATACAAATGCTCCAAGTCATATCTATGGACAAACTGCCACTCATTTCTGAATATTGTAAAATACCCTGATGCAATTTAAAGGACATTTATTCCAGTTCTCCTCCTATGAGCTTAATGATTGATGGAATACGAATGATAGTTTAATAGCATCTATTTAAAGTCAACTTAGTACATCAGTTGACTGCTCCAGCATCCATATAAGTTTTTGATCGAATAAGGGTGTTTAAGGTAAAAAGATTCAACTTCAACTTAGGCAGAGGTATCAAATCTTGAAATGAAGTCATACCAAATCTTAAAAATGAAGTCATAACATCTGAAGCAATGTTAGAGACACATCCTTGGGCATTTCTAGTTACTTCAGATGATGTCTGACGGTTGCATGAGGTAAGAATGGCATCAGATTTACAGTCAGACATACAATCAATATTGGTATGACAGTTCAGAGGTCGTCATGGTGTTTTGGCAAGTCCCTGATATATTGTAAGTCTGATCTAAGTTGATCTCGGTCATCTGTCTCTCTGCTCTTTTCCAAAATCAAACAAAGAACGAGGTGCAATCTACCTGACTGCATCCATAAAGAAAAAGGAGTCTAGAAGACCCAGGATAATGGATTATTACAAGCGAAAGCATCTGATTCCAGAATCAATTTTTCTGACATAACACTTCTGACCTTTGTATGGGTCTGTATATTATCTTCACATGGCCCAGTTTTTTTCTCGCATAGCTCTGTATATTAACTTGGTATAGTTCAGATGGTACAGTCTGTCGATTTCAGTTTGGCTACGGACTGCATTATATCAGAAACAGACCTTCGCACACCACAGTTCCAACTCCTATAAATTCATATCTCGCTCTGTTTGGATAGGGACCTTGCTCCTTGATTTCAGTACATCTATGGACCTCATCCTCTGTTCTACATATGGCCATGGACATTTCTCTTATGATTTCGCATAATTATGTTATTCCACTGCACTTGATATCATGGTGGTTTTAGCATCTCAGTGCAGCTATATTGGCATCATAATGGTATACCATCCCAGTGGTATGGTTGATCTTTGCCTTGTTCATCTTGGCTTAAAATAACATGTTTGACCTCTTGTATATGTATGATAGCTTCACAGCTGTGTGTATGAAACATCAGTTACTTCATTATCACAACAGATGTATGTTTGACATTTCAGTTCAGCAATCTGTATTGCATCAATACTTTCCATCAGCACATCAAGCATGGAAGGTCATCGATAACAGGAACACTATCAATGGATATTGTGAACAAGATGTGTAAGTTCTAGACAGTCTGATAGGACAGATCTATTCCAGCACTGTCTTTAGCATCTTACACAAAGGCCTTTTGATGAAGTATAGAAGGAGCTGTTTTCACAGCATAGAGAAACCTTACCATCTTCTCTGGAGGATTACAACATAAAGGAATATCTTAGTATTGACTTTAACAGCAACTGATCTTTCTGATCTGGACAGTCTAATCTATCACCATTATGACAAAGAAATAGGCTTACTCCTGAACAGGTTAGGAAAGGTTCTTTAGAACCGGATATCTTTGATATAGCAGCAATATTTATTTCTCGTACAATAGTTGATGTTATACTTCCTCTGGCCTGAGAAATCGAAGGAAGATAATGAAATTCAGAAGATCATCCTTATAATAGACTGAGTAGTTTCATACTCGTAGCCGAAATCATTTAGCAAGCTTCATTGAAAGTTAGATGACCATCAGGCTTCAGAGGGAGCTATAGATTATTTCAAGAAAAATAACCATATCAAAGGGCGTTGATTCATGACAGCTGATTATAATAGGATATTTGATGACTCTAAAGATGATATCCTTGTTACTTAAGAAGCAACTTACTTGGTTGACTTTGGTGCATAGACCAAAGGATGAATAACAGGGTTCAGATAGCTTGATGGATATGCTTCGTACAAGCATACCTTTTCCGATGTTCAAAGGGAGATATAATGTTTATTGATAAAATCTGACAGATGATGATCCCCCTTTCTTCATCATTATTTGAGCAGATATCTATTATCTTGGTAAGATCAAGATTACTTTTATTCAGAAAGAGTCTGGGAATCGTGGATAGACCCTACTATGAGGGGCCCGACTATACATTGAGCTTTGAAAGATCAGTAAGGAGGAGTAAGATAGTCAAATATCTTCTTCGTCAAGATGTGCAAGAAGCAGAGGATTGCTAAGTGCTGTCAAGATATATACATCTGTATGCTGCTGAATGTAGCTATGAGGCTCCCATTGATCTAGTGTTGATTTTCAGAAAGCAGCTTGGCACTATTCCCTATATGAAGGGATTTTCGGTTGAACATTGAGCTCTGGGAGCTCCTGGGGGCCTACGGTACTTCTTTGAGCTATGAGCGACCATAGGGTGAGTGGTTCACCTTCCCCTACTGTTGATGACATATGCATAGGATGAGTGGTTCACCTTCTCCTATGGCATATGAGCCGAATGAGTGGTTCACCTTCTCCTGCGGATACCCTAGTGAGAGATGCATTCAGGCATTTGCATGTGGACATGTCAGTGGGACGTGGTTAACCCTTTCCCCACATGTAGGATGATTATTCCCTACAATCTGTAGTTGACATGTTGGTGGGATGTGATTCATCCTTTCCCCACGTGTAGGATCCTTTCTACTATTGTTGGTTTGTATGCGTGTAGGATGTGGTTCATCCTTTCCCTACTCTCGGTGTTTTGCATGCCTGTAGGAGGTGGTTCATCCTTTCCCTACGATGATTGTGATGTGTGATTACAGGAAGTGGTTCATCCTTTCCCTACATGTGATTATGACATGTGTTTGTGGGATGTGGTTTCTCCTTTTCCTACGAGTTGTTGTGATCAGGATGTGATATATTCTTTCCCTATTGATGTTCTTGCATCATCCTACCCATGTAGTCCAGGACACGTGGGAAGTACCTCTCATCTGGCCAATGAGTTGGGAAAAGTGGTTTGGAACCATAGCACTACCGATGGGCGCATCCTGTACTGCCGTACTCCCTATGTCTAGGATGCATGGTGTTCTTCAACTTTATCACTTGGGACCAGGTCTGATTGGAGTTTTCTCTTTTTTGGTTATGTCGACTGATTTTTGTCAGTGGAGAATGGCAAGGTCTTGTGACTCACTCTCGATCGAGTATTCTTCATTATTCATATTAATGCTTAGCAGAGTAGAGTGGATGAGTTAAAGGGATCGTTTATGACGACAAGATGGCATGTTGATCGATGATGGATTGATAGGTGGAATTCTCCCTATTTGAGAGGGAGTGAAACTAGGGAAAAATTCTACTTTGAACAACCATTCGCGGAAGTGTGATTTTGAAGTTTTGATTTCTCATAACCAATTTTCAAGGTCGGCCTCCTCTATATGTCGGCTCACCAAGCCCAACCATCACATCCCTTCAAACCCAACGAATTGTATATATTGACGTGCAGTCTCCATCATTTCACACACACATCTCTCTCTGAAATGGCCGCATGCAGAAAGGTAGCTTCAGCGAAGGAGGGGATTGTTTGGTCTTGTTTGGGTTGCATGATGAGATGGGTTCCATAGGCTAGAGGCTGAGTCAGCAAATTGGAATGTTTGGGTTTAGTTAATTTTTGTTCTGGGCTCCCTTATCTCATGACACTGATGTGAGTCATCACCACAGACATTAGGAGGGTTTTTGTGTGGTGTAAACCCTCTCCTTGATAGGCCACATAGGAGCCCACTTCATGCTAGCTGCAGGTTGTTCCAGAGAACATAGCCTCATAACCGCACCTACAACAAGAAGAAGTGAAGTATTTCTCATGTGTTTGCTGCTATGAGTTAGGGTTGATGTGTGCCCTAACTCGAATTGTAATAATACCTTGATTCCAACTAAGTTGGGAGTTTTATCTTTTGTTCAGAAGGCCACACTCATTGATATAGGATTGGGTTCCTTTTGACGTTAACTTTGCAGCTACTTTGACCATTGTTGATCTTTGGTTAGGAATGGAGAATGAAGTGCAGACTTATCTAGGTTATCTCCTTTGAATTTGGATTGTTGTATTGGCAAGTCAATCTTGACTCTTTATTGTACTCTCTTTGTGTGCTGGATATTTGATTATAATAATAAGAAGATTTGATCAAGGGTTTTTCCATCATGGGGTTTTTCCCTAGCTTGAGCCATATTCATGTGTCCTCTTGTCTTGGCTTATCCTTTGCATTATTTTTCTATGTTCTTTTCTCAGTTACAGTCATCATGATTATAATTGATGTGATTGCTATGGATTAATAATTGGGCTATATAAAAATTGTTGTGACTGTCCTATGCTAAGAACATGTTAATCTAAATTTAACATGGAATCCATGTGATATCCAAAGCAGGAAACCACTCATGAAGCTTTTAGAAGCCATTGATCTTTATATATTGATATCATGGGAGTTGCTAGGGTGAACCAAAATTGCCTTAACAAATGCTTGCTTCACCTTACAAGCATTGACTTTGAAGTTCAATGAAGAACTAGGGCTTCGTTTTTCCAATGGTGTCACCAAAAAGATATGTCAATATGTCGTATGGGGAACAAAACACACGTCTCATGTCCTCGACAGCGATGCCAAAATGTTACCTCTCAAACTAGTAGGGGTCCTAAAAGGGGATCCTTGAGGGGTTACTGCTAGGCTAAGGGCAACAATGGAGCAATAGCCCATTGTCACCTTGACTAAGGCTCCCTACTCTTTACAGATTTTCACTAATGAGAGGAGACCCGTTATTATAAGGATCATGAAATGTACAAACCAATGATAGGGCGAGAGGTGATCCTGGAAGCCTATTCACAAGAGAGGCTCAAATATGTGGCTTGCTTGTCTTGGAAGACAAGATCGAAGGCTCTCTACAAAGAGATTGGGGAAACTTTCTAGGGTTAGGTTTTGAGTATGTGTCTTATAAAGGAGATCCCTAAGTCCTAGAATTCTTGTGGAAACTTGGGTTCTAGGTGATCTTTGAAGAATTAACCTTGATAGAGCATGGGACCACGCGGGACCAAGTGGACCCGAGGTTCGGTCAAGGGGAAAGCATTTAGCAACCAATGATATCCTTGACCTAATTAGGAAGGGGAAAGGGATCAACGAATGAATTTTCAATGAAAGGCAACTCTTAGTGAGGTTTCTAGCCTAAGGGAAACCAAGGGCAAGAATTGGTCTTCGAGATAGGGCTTGCGATATCTCAAGATCCCACTGTCGGAATCTCATGAAATTTGGAGGGCTTCTTGACACACCAACACAGTTGTGGACCAAGAATCGAAGTATTTGGATGGCTAGATCGTGAGATAATTGATGCCCTAGGTGACCTAGAGGACTAGACCTAGAGAAGAGGAAAGGGGAGAAGGAAAATAGGTTTAAGGTGATCACCTTTGGGTGGACCAGTACCTAATCTTTTGGGGAGATTTGAGTCAGGTAGAATTATGACTATGGACCTTTGAATATTCTAGGTTAAGGAGGCCTCAATGACAACTTCGCTTGGCATTAGGGCATCAACAAAAAAAGCTTCAAAGACTTTATACTTCGTTTTGCTAGGTAAATGGCTTGTCAAGATGAATTTCAATAATGAAACATCCCTAGGAACGTTCATTCGTTATACATGGCACATACATGAAGCATTCACTATCCAAAAACAAAATTTCCACAACTTCGCATAAGAGATGTAGCACATAAGCCCTAGTATAGCAAAATCCTAGCAACAATGTATGTGACAAAATTAGAAAGAAAGAATAGCATTAAAATGTACTTACATGTATAAGAATATATCCAACCATCCAAAAACTTGCCATCAAGAATTTCCAAGACATGCATTCCATGTTCCAAAAATTTGTCCTCCAAGAAGGATAACGAAGATCTCTAAAGTGATACTAGTTCCAAATCCAAGTGGTGATGCTAAAATGAATCCTCATCACTTCTATTGAGTTTGATTTAGCTAATTAGCCCTACATTAGCCCCTAGAATAGAGTAATGTGAAAAATAACTAACTTTTGTTGACATGCCCACCAAACTAGCTCATAAACAAAAGAATAAGCCTCTCAAGAGGTCGAATGATCAATAGTACATGTCGTTGGGCCATCTAAGAGGCCTCGTGAAGTCCATAAGTGCCATAATGAGAAATAGGACTCCCAAAAGTAGTGGACAAAGGTTTGGCCCCTTGTTCTCCAAATAATAAACATGTGGTGCTCCCAATGGGTATGGGGGCACACAAGTGTCCTCATGGGTCTCCAAATAGATCGAAGATGCATGTAGACCATCTGCAAGGGCTCAATTGACGGTGTAAGTGATGCGATATCATCATACAGGTTGTGGTTATCTGCCAAGTGCATGATACAATTGTGGGGCTGACTGGGCATGGTAAACCAGGTGTATCTTCCTCGTCCAATAGATGAAACTCGAGCAATCTTTGAACATCTCTAGGGATCCATGGAATGTTGTCTACTGCCGTGAAGACCCATGGCTCTCTACACACACCCTACATGTGCCAATGTAGCCCCCTGGAGGGTTAGGACCCCGTATAGGGAGACCAAACCCAAAATGGAGACCATCTGTAATCTTGCATAAGATCCAATGTGTCCCCTTGCCTTCCAGTATACCAAGTGATTTAAAGAAATCGAGTTAAAGAGCTTACAAACCATGGAAAACAGGTGGGCACTTCATAATGGCATGCTCTTCCATAGTGGGCTTTCACATGTGCTAATTTCTCCAAGCTCCAAGGGGGTTAACCAAGTGCCCTATTAGGTGGTTTCTACTTTTAAATGGGATGATATGTCCAAGGTACATCCTTCAAATGGTGATGGCATGTGATAAAGTGATGGAACGAAGTAGGGGATGGAGGTGGCAATCTTAGGTCACACACCAAGGTACAAGGGTAGCTAATAAAGGGTAAGCCCACGCCTGCGTATATAATGTATAGGAAGGAGCAATCGTGGTACATGAGTCACCCTGGCCTTGATATTTCCACCCTTCTTCATTTGCCTTTTGCCTTTTATGATTTTTCTTTGGTTAACTGCTCGGGGCTCAAGGAGTAAGAGCATGATATGTAAAGTATAACAATGAATACCTCCTTTGAGGTGGGGCGGTTCATTTCCCACCAAGGTTTGGGACAATCATGGGTTCCTGAATGATAAAAGAGGCTCATTTAGGGCCTATAGGAACTAGGGTGATGGACATGAGAATGGGGTAGAGCTCATGTATTGGCTTTTGCCCACATGCTAAATGTGTTTGTCCCTATGTTGCAGGAAACGTGGGGGGAGGTCCGTTTCTGGCCGGAAACTGGGACGAAATGCGAAAACGCATTTGCTATAGCCGTGAAACGCGTTTCCGGCCGTACTGCCACGTTTCCCGAAATGGAAACGTGGCCAGTACGACCGGAAACGCGTTTCATGGCCGTACAGCCCACGTTTCCAAAAAATCTTGTGTGTGTGTTTTTTTTTTATTTGTTTTAGGTTATCTAGTGGGTTCTAGAAGCCTGTCTAAACTTATAAAAGAGAAGTTTGTCTCATTCTCTTATCACACTATTCAGCAAGTCGTTCCCCTCGGAGGCTGGCAATTGTTTCAGCTAGGGTGTTTTGAGCAGTGAGCAAAGTAGATTTCAACAGCAAGAGAAAGAGATTTCAGCAGCAAGAGAAAGAGATTTCAGCAGCAACAGATTTGGCTCAGCTACAACCATATTTCTCTTCTCTTTTCTGGCATTTTGGGGTAGTTTCAGCCACAGAAAATTAATTTGGGTAAACCACATTCATTTTGTTAGTTTTTTCTTACTATTTCTTCAAGTTTTCTAGGGTTTATGCAGCCAGAAATATGAAATACGTTTTTTATTTATAGATTTGTTTTTTAAATTTATTTTTGCAGCAGATTTGGCTCAGCTACAGCCATATTTCT
>APFE031331042.1:4804-21085 GCA_000404065.3 Pinus taeda | reverse complement strand
AAGAATGGTGGAGCAAGAAATGCCTTCTAATAGAAGCAACCCCACTGCATTCTCTGCTCATGCCAAAAGGAGAAATAATGTAGGGTCTAAAGGTCATTTCCATGGAAAACCTGGATCTAAGGGAGGAAGGAAGGGCAGGTGATTTGTTTGCAATAAGTTTGGCCACTATGCAAGAGAGTGTCCAAATAGAAGGGACACATCGCATGTTGGTGATCACAATCATTCTACGAGCAACTTCAACAACAACGATAAAAGGATTGGTAGGTCTAGTGGCAAAGGAAAAAGGAATGTCGGACATCAAGGAAATGGTCGACTCTCCAAGAAATCAAGGAACTCCAGGTATGAAGAATCAAATGTTGTTAACAATAAGCAAAAAGAGTGCTATCTTATATCAGCCCTCTCCACTGCCTCTCCTCCAAACACTTTGAAAAATTCGCTGATTGATAGTGGTGCCTCAAGGCACTTCACTGGATACAAGGAAGCCCTCTCCAATTTGCTAGAAAAAGAGACAAACTTGGAGATCATCCTTGGAGACGATGCCACCTATCCCGTGAAGGGAGTAGGGAATGTTACCTTTCAATTGAATCAAGGTAACACTATTCATTTGCAAGAAGTACTATATGTACTTGATCTCAAGAAGAACCTAGTGTCCATTTCAGCCATGGAAGACAAAGGATTCAAGGCGACATTCATCGATGGAAAGGTACATGTTTGGAAAAGATATTTTAAAGATTATTTTACTCTTGGGTTCAGGGTTGACACTTTGTATCAAGTTGGAGGAAGTCCACTAGGAGCCATGTCTTGCGACACATCTCTACAATTTGAACTATGGCACCGGAGGTTTCCCTGTCTTCATTATAAGGCCCTATCTAATGTGAGAGAGATGGTGACAGGTATGCCCGATTTCAAAGTAGAGCACGAAGGTGTATGTCTGGGATATGCTAAAGGAAAACTTACAAGGGGACCATTCCCCTCAAGTAATAGCAATACCACAGATATATTGCAATTGATCCACTCCGACATATCTGGTATGATGCCTGCAAACTCTTTGGGAGGATACTTATATTATCTCATCTTTACAGATGATTATTCTTGCAAGACCTAGATCTACTTCTTGAAGAAGGAGGATGAAGTGTTCACCTAGTTTCGACACTTCAAAGCCTCAATCGAAAACCAGTCCAAGAAGAAAATCAAGATATTGAGGACTGATAATGGGACTGAGTACGAATCCAATGAATTCCAAGATTATTGCAGAGAAGCTGGCATTAAGAGAGAGAATACAATTCCATACACTCTTGAGCAAAATGGTGCGGCTGAAAGGAAGAATTGCTCTATTGTAGAAGCAGTTCGTGCCATGCTTCATGATCAAGCCCTTCCGAAGTTTCGATGGGCTGAAGCTACAATACCTCTATGTATGTTCAAAATCGATGCTCTCATCAAGTATTGGACTCCAAGACTCCCGAAGAAATGTTCACTGGTAAGAAACCTGATGTCTCTCATTTTAGAATTTTTGGAAGTCCCGTATATTTTTATGTGCCGAAAAAGAAAAGAAGCGAATTGGGTGCATCTGAGAAGAAAGGAATCTTTGTGGGCTATAATGAAAATTCTAAGGGATATAGAATTTATGTAGCTGGTCAAAAGGTAGTTGAGATAAGTCATGATGTCATCTTCGATGAAGATATGGCCCTTAGGAAGATCAACAACCTTCCTGTCCTAAGGAAGGACAAAGAATTTGACACCGGAGATCAGGGTGCAAAAGAAGGCGAAACGATGCCTGATGTCAATGAACCTATGGATCCTATTGATCCTCCTCTTCATGAGCCCTCCTCCTCCAAAAGGAGACCCTCATGGCTTAGAGAGATTCTCGAAGATGCCGAGAGACACATTGCACCAAGGGGGAATTTCTGAGAAAGCAAGAAGCGAAACAGGTATCAAGGATATTTGACTGCCATGAGCACTATCATTCAAAATGAGCCTTCATTATTCGAAAGCCGTGAAGCATCAAGTATGGAAGGATGCTATGAATGAAGAATACGAGTCAATTATGAAGAATGATGTCTGGGATGTGGTCCCTAGACCCCAGGACAAATCAATTGTCACCTCTAAGTAGCTCTACAAAATCAAGCATGGAGCTGACGGAAGTGCAGACCCTCTCATTCACAAACGTAAGAGGAAGTCGGCTTCTGGATTTGAGATGAAGGACCTAGGACTGATGCACTAGTTCCTAGGGTTGGAGGTCTGGCAAAAGCCAGGTGAAATTTTTCACTCTCAAGGAAAATATGTTGTGAAGATACTGGAAAGATTTGGGATGGTGGACTGCAAGTCTATGACTACTCTGATGGAACTTAACTTTAAGAAGTTATGTGGTAGTGCTGCTGGACCTGAATTAGGAAATGCTTCTGAGTATCGTCAACTCATAGGAGCACTGATGTTCTTGGTGAACTCCCGTCCGGACATATGTTTTGTGGTTATCACATTGAGCCAATATATGGTTGAACCTCATGATATACATTGGATTGCCACCAAGCATCTTCTGAGATATCTTCAGGGCACAATCACTCATGGATTGAGATATACTGCTTGAAATGTGAGGCTGCATGGTTATTCTGATGTTGATTGGGCTGGCAGTGTGGTGGATTGCAAGAGCACTTCTGGATGCTTCTTTTCTTTGGGTTCTGCTTCGATATCCTGGATGAGTAGGAAGCAGAAATCGATTGCCTTGAACACTGTCGAGGCCGAATACATAGCTGCTAGTATGGCCTACTGTGAAGTTTTCTGGTTGAGGAAGCTCTTCAATGAGCTGTTTGGACATGTGCTGGATACCACCATGATCCTTTGCAACAACCAAAGTGGGATCCGATTATCAGAGAATCTCGTGTTTCATGAACGCTCCAAGCATATAGATATCGGGTACCACTTGATTTGGGATATGGTACAACGAGGAGCAATAAGGCTCCATCACATTGGGACTGATGAGTAGGCCGCTGATATTCTGACAAAGCCCCTAGGGAAGTTCAAGTTCTTGGCCTTCCAAGAACGACTTGGAGTCATGGAGAGACCCTCTTATGAGGGTCCTATATGAGATGGACATTGAGCTCTGGGAGCTCCGTGGGGCTTGGGGTACTTCTTGGAGTAGTGAGCAACCATAGGGTGAGTGGTTCAGCCTTCCCCTGCGATACCCCTTGGCGACATGTAGGCAGGATGAGTGGTTCATCCTTCTCCTGCTGAGACATCTTATCCATGCAGTCTAGGACTTAAAGGAAGTGCCTTTCATCTGGCCAATGAGTAGGTAAATGAGGATAGGGACCATAGTACTACCGATGGACGCATTGTGTACTACCGTACTCCTTATGCTACGATGGCCGATATTTATTTGGGATCAATTGGAACTGACTTCGGTCAGTAAGAGTGGTATGAGACACTCTCTTTTGATTGGAACTGACTTCAGGTTAGTAAGAGTGATATGAGACACTCTTTTGATTAGCACTGACTTTGGGTCAGTAGAGAATGGTATGATACATTCTCGACCACTTCTTCTTCTTGATAGTTCAGCAGAGTAGAGCAGAGCAGTGCATTGATTGTAGAGATAGTAATGATTGGAAAATGGATTAGTAGATGGAGTTCTCCCTAGTTGAGAGGGAGTGTTAAAATTGGCAACTAGGGCCAAACTCCACATGGGTCATCTTATTTATGACAATTGATATTTTTCCCGAATTCCTCTCTCTGAGAGGTGAAGGATTGATCTAAAGATTATCCGATTTTGACATGTACAAATGAAGCTATGAATTTATTTTGATAATGGTCAAATTGTCAAGGTCGGCCAACGAACTTATGTAGGCTCAGAAGCCCAATAGTCATGTCTATTCATCCTCAACGTTGCATCTAAATAGAAGGTGACTTAGCCTCATTTGGACACACTCATCTTCAGACTTCTCTCTCTCCTCATTGATTCGGTACGGATTTTTGGGCCTCTCTCTCTCTCCACACCTCTGAAATTTCAGGAGAGCGAAATTTTAGGAGGCTGAAATTTCAGGAGAGCGAGTTTTTGGATAGTTTGACCAAGCGTTGACTAGCATGTGTTAACCTCCTTTGACTGCGTTTTTGTGAGGGCTATCTCTGTTTGGGCAGGCTGCATTTATGGGCATAGAAATCGAGGCTAAACGTTGACAGTTGACCAGCATTGACTGCAGCTAGGGCTGACTGCAGGTGGGTTGTTTGACCAGACTTTGACTGGGCTGAATTTGACTATTTTGAGGGTTGTTTTATCTTGCTATTTGGAGGTAGAAGTTGACTAAAGTTGACCAATTTGTTGAGGGTCAAATCTGCCTTGTTGACTAGCGTTGACTTTTTTGGTTAGGGCTCTTTTGCTGCTGCTATAAATTATCAGATTTGTAAATTGTACTATCTCTCTCTGCTAGACTATTGAAGACTAAAAGAAGATTTGATCAAGGGTTTCCCCACATTGGGGTTTGTCCCTTGATGGTGCCACATCTTGTGTCCTGTTGTCTTGGCTTGTCTTCTATTGTTTATGTTTATGATCTATCTGCGTTTTACTATCATGTTGATGTGATTGCTAATCTGAATATTGATATTGGGCTAATAAAGAAATTGAAGTAAAATTGCTCTAAAGCAGAGAACATACTATTGTTGCCTAAAATTTAGAAACAGTGATTAGCGTGATGCCCACTCTATTTCTCCACCACTGTGTATTACATGTGAGATAGTGAAAAACATGCACGCACCTACAACACACTACGTCAGATTGTTTGACAAAATTCCTCACTGAAATTAATTAACAGAACTCATAAATTCCTAGATGGTGTTTGGGTAAATTCCAAGAGGGAATAATACAGGTTGTATTCTATATATGATAAGGAGTAGTTGTTCATCATGCATGCCTTGGCCAAGTTTCGGCAGTTCTTTGTGGGAAACCAGTTCCAGGTGAAGACTGATCACAACAGTCTTTGATTTTTCCTTGAGCAGAAGGAGCTCAACGAGAGATAGCACAAGTGGGTCAATAAGATCCAAGCATACGACTTTGACATCAAGTATGTCAAGGGGAAGCGTAATGTAGTGACATCTGCACTATCTAAGAGATCCGCGACACTCACTCATTTGATATCACTCAAGATTGGAGAGCGCAGTTGTTGGTGGAGTACTCCAAGAATCAACAAGCATGCAAGATCTTTGATCGCACTTATGGGGATGATAGATGCAAGGTGATGGATGAGGTCATCTATTATAAGGACAGGATATACTTGGTCTAAGTTCACAGTTGAGGGAGAAAATCATGCATGCAACCCATGATTCACTTATGGCAGGCCATCAAGGGTTCCTCAAGAAATATAGGACCACTAGAGAGTGTTTTTTTTAGAGAGGGCTTAAGGAGGATGTTTTGAAGCATGTTTAGGAGTGCAACACTTGTCAAAGGAACAAGGGTGAGCAGACACACCCAACTGGGTTGCTTTAGCCACTCCCTATTCCTGAGAGGAAGTGTGAGAGTATTTCTGTGGACTTCATCATAGGGTTTCCAGCAGTCTAGGGGCGTGATTGCATTTATGTAGTATTGGGTAGGTTGACCAAATTTTCCCATTTCTTTGCCTTCCAGCTAGATATTCCGCATCATAGGTGGCTGAGTTGTTTTTCAGAGAGGTATTTCGGTTGCATGGTCTCCCCAAGACCATCATCCGTGACAAATACAGTCGATTCATGGGAGGTTTTTGGCAGGAGATTTTTTGATTGGTGGCAATTGGGCTCATGCCTAACACTAGCTACCACCCTCAAACCAATGGCCAGACTGAGATAGTGAACAACTGGCTAGAAGGCTATTTGAGAAAATATGTCACAGGGCAACAACGCTCATGGGTGAAGTGGCTTCATCTCGGGGAGTATTGTTACAACATTACCTACCATCTGTCCATCAGTTTGTCACCTTTCTGTGCACTTTATGGTTACGATGCTTTATCTTTTGTTAACATGGTTTTTGGAGACAGTCGGGCCCTGAGGGCCAAAGATTGGATACATGAGAGCCGGGAGATCCTTAGAGCCCTCAAGGACAACCTGCAGACAACTCAAAACCTACAGCAAATGTATGCATACTGGCACAGAGTTGAGAGGCATTTTGAGGTTGGGAACTTGGTATTCTTACGTCTCTAGCCATACAGGGAATCTACGCTCAAGCAGAAAGGGGCTGAGAAGCTTAAGCCTTGTTTCTATGGGCTGTATCAGGTGATTAGGCACGTTGGGGAGGTAGTGTATGAGTTGGAGTGTCCACCAGGATGTGAGGTACACAATGTATTTGATGTGTCTAGCCTAAAAATACCTTGGGACAACAGGTTACAGCTGCCATAGAGTTACCACCCTTAGACGATGAGGGGCATTTAGTTTTTGTTCCAGAGGCTATCTTGGAGGTGAGAGAGAGGAAGCTCCGGAATAGAGTTTTCAGAGAATTCCTAGTCAGATGGAAGGATTTGCAAGAGGAGGATGCCACATGGGAGGGAGAACAGGTGCTACAACATTCATCATTGCAGTTGCTCGAGGACAACAAAACTTTGGACATTGAGGACTATGATATCCCCATTAAATAAATTTTTGCTAAGCAATCCCCATTTTTTGCATTTTTGACATATTGATGTTATGGACTTAGGAAAAGTGGGTTGAGTAGACCGCCACTCGATTTTGGAGAAAAAGGAGGCTATGCACATTAGAGAAAAAAGAATAGTTATATTGCTAGTAGAATGTGGGGGGCACAAAAAAGGGAAATTTTACCCCCTTGAGGAATCTGTGCTAGAGGAGAGAGGGAAGAGATAAGGAGGTTCGAACTAGTGGAGTTAGGGGCCCACCAACAGAGAAGGGACTAACATCTATAAATATCATAAGGGAGCCTCATTTTGTATCTTTTGTTGATATCTATCTAAGGAAATCGAACCCTTTCTTGGAGTTGTTGAGTACAAGAAGAGAAGTGTTGGTTGGCACAAGAGTTTCTAGCGAAACTCTCTCTCATTTCGGAGAACTTCGAGTGTCTCCCTAGTGATTCATTTGGAGAGTCCACTTTAGGGCTTCCACAGGAGATATTTGCAGGTGATTCACTCATCTTGTGCGCACTAGCTAGGTGCAGAAGTGGTTTGTGGTATTCCATTTGAGATCAGTTACAGGTTGCTTGTGTTTCAGAGAATTTAAATTAGTTTTCCCACACATTGGCCAAAGATTTTGTAGTGAAATTGTAGGCTATAGAATAGGGATCTTGAGGAGTCGTTTATCTTGTTTTTGAGTTGTGCATAGGGGCCTCTAGCTAGGCTTTCTCAAGAGAGAAACATAGTGGATTTTATGGAGAGAAAAGGGCTAGAGATTGGAGGCAATTCAGGAGGAAAATTGCAGAAGTGTTGGGAGGCATTTTGGTAAGGATTTGGTCACACATTTGCAAAGCCTCTCTAGTAGCTCGTATTGGTAAATAAGGAGAAAAACTCGCATGATTTAGGGGCCTCCAGGTCAACTGAAAATATCCCAAACTCTTTTTGGGTTTTTGTGGGTTTGTTGAGTAGAGGCTGGGATTAATTTTATAGAATTTTTTGAGCAATTCTGAGGGCAGATTCACCAGTCTCCTTCCAACAGCAGTCGAGTATTTTTTGGCAGTGTACAATTTCCTTGAGGAGCCATTTACAACATCTGGGTCATCACATTTTCACTTGGGCTTTGCATAGCTTGCATTAGCTAGCCCAGGTTCCACTTATCTTGGCATATGATGTACTCAGTTTCCTGTTACCAATAAAATGGCTCAGTGTCTTGTTCAATTTCTTTGAATTATTGATTGTACTTGCATGTTTAAAATTTACTTGTTGCAACTTAGTGCATGTCTTTGATTTTCCACTGTTATTTCCTAGTAGGAATATTACACAAATACAATTGATGATTTGTTATGACTACAAAAATATAAATTCTCATTGTTTAAAGGACTAGTGAAGAGTCTGTGAATATTCTAAGCCTTTGATTGAAAATTGAACTGACTTCTTCTTCAGGATTGAAGGACGATAAGTCTCTCAACACTTGGTATGATAAAAATAGATACATTGCAAGCATTTTGGAAGAAATGATCAACTCTATATCCTTGGACATTTGGGTATTGACTTGCAAAAGAATGCAAGGATGAGTGTTATATAATTAGGGTCTGTAAACCCTAAACTATTTTTTTTAAGGATTATGAAGATCTAGGGATAGCTAGACATTTGTAAACCCTAGCAAGCCAAGGGCCTGGAAAATAAGGGTTTTTGAACAAAACCCTAGGATTGGATGTTTTTGCTGAAAGTAGAAATTCTAGTTTTTGCAAGAAAGGAATGGCATCAAGATGATGAAATGGATGAAGCTGACCAAGTTGCAAATTGCAATTGACATTCTTCTCGAAAGATAAGTATTTTATTTCACTCTTCTGTGATTAAAACTACTATTGTTTTTACTAGTAGTTAGTATGTTGTTCTTGAATTCTTTGCTTAGTTGTGATTGTTATTCCTTGATCTCTTGGTCAGGATTGCAGGTACATAATGAAAGCTTTGTTAGCAGATGGAAGAACAAAGCAAAGATATGATAAGAAGACTCTCCCAAATATAGGGCATTCTGATGAGAGATATTGTACTAGATGAGATCTGGACTTAGAGGGAGTAGACACATCAACAAGATAGAAGAATGTCTTGATCTATACTGGGAAGAAGTCAATGGTGATTTCCAAAACAAAGTATGATTGGATGGGAGAAGTACAAAACGAAGCTTTTCCTCAGTAAGAGGAAGGAAGAATATGAAGGGACATCTTGTCAGGTACACTTCTGTTAAAGTTTATTATCTTTATGATTTTTGTTGAAAGCTACATCAAATGGATGTAGAAGTAATCTTCCTCAAGAAGTGTACATAAGAACTACCTCAAGCTGGTGAGGTACATGACAAAGTCTTACACTTGTAAGCAGAAAGAAGCCTTTGTATAGGCTCCTCAATTGATGGATCAAGGTTGATCCTATATGATTTTCTAATAAAAGCATAAGAGCTCATGTGTAAGAGGGAGCGACATTGACCAAAAAGATTTGATCTAGGAGAAGTCAAGGTTTCCTCATGAACCCTTGTTTAAGCTTCAGAGGGAGTTGATCTCTGGATACGAAGTGAAGATAGCTAATGCACTTTAATAGCATCAATGGCAAATGGAGAAACCATGATTTCCATAATAGGGTCTATTCTAGAAAGATCTCCCAATTAGGGTAACTTGAAAATAGCCAAGATGATGGATCGAGAGAAGGAAGAAGATTAGTCTATGGTTAAGCCAAGACATGTGGTTCAACATATGTTGAAGTACTAGTGTGGTACAGTTGGTTACAACACAATTTATTATGATGTCTCAAACAGTGACGTGCAACTACAAGCATATACAAATTTTGACTGGATACGAAGTGAAGATAGCAAATGCTCTTTAATAACATCAGTGGCAGAGGGAGAAACCAAGATTTTTAAAATAGGATCTGTTCTAGAAAGATCACCCAGTTAGGGTAACTTGAAAATAGGCAAGATGATGGATTGAGAGAAGGAAGCAGATCAGTGCATGGTTGAACCAAGACATGGGTTCAACATATGTTGAAGTACCAATGTGGTGCAGTTGATTATGGCACAATTTATTATGATATGTCTCAAACAATGATGTGCAACTGCAGGGAGTGCAGATGACGAGAAGAGTACTTTATTAAGATGCTACAGTTTGGGCTCTGATTGCGTGGATGAACAGGAAGTAGAAGGCTCCCAAACATTAGAAGGGGAAATAAATCAAAGTGCAAGTGGAATGTGGGGGCCACTCCAAAGGGAATTCATACCCCTCAGGGGAGTTAGAATTTGTGGGAAGAGAGAGAGAGGAGCAAACTCGACTTGTGGGACCCACATGGAGGAAAAAGGGGACAACAATATAAATAAAGGTGGAGGGCCTCGTTTTGGGACTTTTTTCCAATTTGAGAATTGAACCCTTGTACACTTTAGTTGTTGAGCCAAGTCTACACCGTGTTGCTTAGCACACGAAGTTTCCAAGCACGAATCTCACCTCCATCTTCGGTGGACTTCGAGTTTCACCCTAGTGTTGATTTTGGGTAGCATCAGATGTGCTCTAGCCACGAAATTTGGTGGAGAGGTTGGGGCACATGTGATCTCCAATACCCAGAAAGGGTTTGAGCAGATTCTAAACAATTCAGGAGATATTAAAATAATTAATATTTTTAATGGAGTCCCTAAGTCTAAACTTAGGGAAATTAAAATATTAATGTGGATTAATATGAAACTGTGTTAGAATGGTCCAAAAGACATGGATCAAGCCAGATCTAATCTTAGTCGTTGATTAGGGACTTAATCTTGGCCGTTGATATGTCAATGAGAAAAGTATAAGAGGAGGCTTGAGGGTCGCTTGGAGAATACACCAGAGTGATTAGTCATTCTATTCTCTAGAGCGGGGTTTGCTAAGAGAGATAGAATTAGTGATCGGGAGATGCAGCTGAGGGGCATCTGAGTACAGAGAGATAGAGAGGTAGAGATAGTGCCGGGAGAGCAGTGCAGTAGCCGGGGAGAGTAACGCAAAGCCAACCAAGGCTCACACATGACCACCCACAGGCAACTGGAAGCTGCGTAGAGCCTCAGAGAGGCCAGCATTGCTGACGCAGGGCCTCCTAAGGCTGATGCAGACACATCCGGGGTGACACAGGGCCAGCGTGGGACAGAGAGGGGTTGACGCAGTCCAGAGAGAGGTTGACACTGGGGTTTCTGGGCCAGATTGGTGCTAAGTAGCTGCCAGAAGGATTATTCGGGGTTTCAGCCAGGAGATTTGTCAAAAATTGAGAGGTATTACTGCCAAGGAAATTCTTTGTTGGGTAGGCCAGTTTCGGCACCCAGATTGTACTTTGATATTGCTTCATAAGAAAACCTTCAGAGAGTTGCACCGGTTTTCCCACATTGGGTTTTTCTGGGGACATTAGTCCAAAAATAATGGTGTCATATGGTGTGATTGTTTATGTTTCCTTTAGTTGTTGATCTGGAATATGTTGAACATGCACTAGTGTTTATTTTCAGTATTTACATTGTAAATAACTTGTTAGGTAAAATAACAAATAGGTAGGAATAAATTAGATAAAGTGCATGGAGGGTTTCTAACTAAGTAAGCTTAGAAACTTCAACACATAGAGGAGTCCATTGCTTCATCACAAAATTGTTCCGAGAAGATTTGTTGCGGAATTCAACCATCTTTTGGAGTAGCCAGGACGCAAAAGAGGAAACACCCATTCCTTGGAGAAATAGTTACAGGGCGCGGTGGATTCGGGGCTTTTCGGGAAAAGTTTGTCTTGGTATTTGCTAGATAATTTGGTTTTTTTGCTAGGATCTTTAGGAAGAATTTCTGGTACATTTTTGCATTGCGTAGAGGGTCTTTGGTTGGGTTTGCGCAAGGTGTGGAGCTGAGGGAGTTGAGGGGAAATTATTGCTGGGAAATTTGGAGATATTGCTGGGATAATTACGGAGAAATTTTGGACGGATTTTCTGAAGAGAGCTTGGTTGATAGTAGCACTTTCTCCTCAAGTGTGTGTGTGTACCAGACAAAGTAGGGAGTGCGTAGTTTTAGGGCTTCCCATGCCTGCCAGAACTAGCCCAATCCCTTTCTGGGTTTTTGTGGGTTCGGGGTCTAGAGGTTGTGGCTAATTTGGCCGAATTTTTTGAGCAGTTCGAAGGGCTACAACAGAGGTTCTTTCTCAGCAGTGCAACAGCGTATTTCTGGTTAGGCGCAGTTACTTCAGCAAAGCCATTTTCAGCACTTGGGTGCCCTCATCTCCACCTGGGTTATTACCTTCCTTGTTGTTGCAAGCCCAGGTTCCACTATCTTCATATATATTGTACTCTTTCCTATTCAGTTAATAAAATGGCTCAGCTTGGCGCAATTTTTGGTGTTTACTGTTGTTTCTGATGTATGGGCTGAATTTTGTATATGCATGCTAGTATTTTCTCTTATTACCGTTGTTATTTCCTATTAGGAATATTACACAGTGTGGATGCATCTCATCCAATCACCTTTACTTAAGTCTTTTTGATTTTCCATGTCATTTTTTGGCATCTTTGACTTGGAGAGAATTAATTATCTCTCAATATTTATTTTTTGGCAAATTTATTTCCACATTTTCCACTAAACCTAGGAAAAGTGGGTTTTTTGGGGTTAGAAGTGTCTTTTTGACCCCCAAAGTGTGTCTTGGAAGAATGTTAAGATGGAGAGGATAAATTTTGAGTAGTCATACGCCCTCAACATCTTTTGGGATCACTTATTTACATTTTACATAAAAATTAATTAAAAAATCTCGTCTTGCGGGAATTTTTTAATTATTAAAAAATCCTATCTAGACTAGCCAAGTTCTGCGAAACTTTATAGATGAACTATCATGGTAACACATCGACCATAGACACTAAGATCGACCCAAGGCTCAATCTTCAAGTCGTTACCCCAACTTTGGGGGTATATGTGAGTGAAAAAACGTAGCTAGTTATTCGTCATTGAAGAGCAAGAATAATTAGATAAGTGACAAAAACACTCTAGGGTGTACTCACTTGTTGATCAAGTCCCAAGTCTCCTAGGCCTATTACAAAGCTTTATTCATCATGCTAGTGACATTTTTACAATTCCCCATAGGGTTGTGGAATTTGAAAATGGACTGTAGAGAGAGGTGAGAGAAAGGGGCTATAATTCCCTATTGACTTTTGGATTCTAAAAAATTTTGATGTATACTTTGTCTCAAATTATGGAATCTTTATAATATGTGCTAAGTGCAACTCAACAATCAACAAGACCCATCCTCCCTTTCGAGAGAATGTTTATTCATGTTGCAGACATCGGAAATCCCTCTCAACAAGATTGGTGATCTCCATGAGTCCCAGCTTGTCTCTGAAGTACACAAACTTATCTCTCGGCAATGGATTCATCAAAACATCAACTGTCTGCTTATCAATGGAGATGTATCATGCCACAAACGTAGTGGTACTTAATCTCAATATGCTTTTACCTATCATGAAACACGAGATTCTCTGACAGCTTCACACAACTTTGATTATCGCAGTGTATCATCATCAGTTCCAACTCTTGGGTGAACAATCCTGAAACAACTTCCGAAGCCATACTACTTCGGTACAAGCCTCATTGGCTGTGATGTACTCTGGTTGAGCAATGTTGAGTGAAATAAACCTTTGCTTCTTGCTTTTCCACAATATCATAGCGTATCCAAACTTAAGCATACTCTCGAGGTGCTCTTCCTGTCTTCAACACTTCCTTCGCAGTCAACATTTGTGTATCCCTGAATTTGTACGTCCTTGTTTGCAACATATCTCAAGCCATAATTCCTCATACCACACAAATATCTCAAGATGTGCTTTGCTACAATCTAATGTTCATGTCTTGATTCAACCTAGAACTAGCTCAATGTGTTGGAATTTCTAAGTCTGACACAATAGAAACCCTTCATGCACTTTACTGATTTATTCCTACCTACTCATTCTATTAATTAACAAGTTATTTACCATGTAAATACTGGAAATAATACAAGTACATGCTCAACACATTACAGATCATCAACTGAAGGAAATAGAAACAAGCACACAAGTGACACCATTGTTTTTGGACTAATGTCCCTGGAAAAACCCAATGCGGGAAAATCGATGCAACTATCTGAGGGTTTGATTTATTAAGTAGTTTCAAAATACAATCTGGGTGCCAAATCCGGCTCACCCAACAGAGAAAAATCTCGGCAGTAGTACCTCTCTACTTGGAAGTAGATATTCTGGTTGAAACCCCGGATAAACACTCTGGTAGTTCCATAGCTCCAATCTGCCCCATGAAACCCCAGCATCAGCCTCTCTCTGGCCTAGCGTTAGCCCAGCGTCACTCTGGCTTGGCCTGCGTCAGCCTCTGGAGGCACTACGTTAGTCCTCTGGCCCTCTGCTTCATCCACGCTACAGCTCCTAGCTGCCTCTGCATGAGCCCTGGCTGGCTCTGCGTGAACCCTTCGCTGCTTCTGCGTCCCTCTATCCGGCTACTGTGCTAATCCTCCCAGTGCTATCTCTGCCTCTGCTTTTGTATTCACTGCCCCTCAAGTACAACTCTGATCACTCTCTCAACTTTCTCAGCAAACCCAACCCCAGAAAGTCGAAATCTTGATCTCTTGGTGTGTTCTCTAAGTGACCCTCAAGCCTCCTGTTATACTTTTCTCATTGACAAATCAACGGCCGAGATTAAGTCTCTAATCAACAGTTAAGATTAGATCTGGCTTGATCCATGACTTTTGGACCATTCTAACACAGTTTTATATTAATTCACATTAATATTTTATTTTCCCTAATTTTAGACTTAGGGACTCCATTAAAAATATTAATTATTTTAATATCTCCCAAACTGTTTAGAATTTGCCCAAACCCTTTCTGGGTATTGGAGATATCATGTGCCTTAGCCTCTCCGCCAATTTTTGTGGCTAGAGCACATCCGATGCTACCCAAATCAACACAATGTGTTCAAAGCAAAACATATGCCCGACGCGGCGTTAACCAAATACATCAATGAACCAATCAGCCACCTGTACATAGATGGATCTACCAATTTGAAGTCGGAGCCTTTTAACTTCTTCAAGTTAGTCACCATGGGAGTCGCCAATGATTTGCAATCCATCATACCAAATCTTTGAAGGATCTCTAACACATGCTTTCCTTGACTAAGGAAGAGTTCGCCAAGTTTCTGCCATACTTCTAGTCCCAAGTAATAATGCATCAACCCAAGATCCTTCATATCTAACTCCGAAACCAACTGCTTTTTGCACTAAATGATAAGAGGTTCAACACCTGTCAAAAACAAGTCATCAACATATAATAATAAAATTGGAGGTGCATTCTTCAAAACCTTAAAGTAAAGTTTTGGACCAGCATCACTATTTGTAAATCCCAGTCTTGTTAGATAGTTTTCAATGTGAGGATACCAAGCTCTTAGAGCTTTCTTGAGTCCATACAAGGCCTTCTTCAACCTGCAAACATGGGATTCCTTTCCATGCACCTCAAAGCCTTGAGATTTCTCTATGAACACTTCTTCCTTAATCACACCATTGAGGAAGGAAACCTTCACATTCATCTGGTGCAATTTCCATCCCAATGAAGAAGCAAGAGAAATGATTGATCTAATAGAGGAGTACCTAGCAACTAGATCAAAGGTCTCATCATAGTCTTCTCCCTCTTTCTGGGAGAACCCTCTAGCCACGAACTGCGCCTTGTATTTTTCAATTCTACCATCTACAACATGCTTGATCTTGTATATCCACTTGGAAGTCACCACTGACTTCCCTTTAGGCCTTGGCACAATCTCCCACACATCATTCTTCATGATTGATTCGTACTCTTCATTCATCACTTCCTTCCACGCCTGCTAGCTTGTTGCTTCTTCATATGTGGAAGGTTTTGCATCAATAAGTTTGTCATGAGAGCTGCATAGCTAGAAAACCTCTTGGGTTTTGTAACTTCTCTAGATGTGCCAGAAGGACAATCTAACCCATTCTAGTCTCTTCTTAATTTATGGAACTACCACTGGTTCTACTAGATCTCGAGGCACTTCTAGCCTTCCGATACATTCTGTAGAGCTCGAATGCTCCTCCCTTGAGCCCTCCTACTTCACTTCATTCAAGGAATCTATGGATACTTCCTTAGACTTCCAATATGCCACTTTCTCATCAAAGATGACATCTTTGTTGACCTCAATCTGTTGTTGTTTTGGAATGTACATTCTAGAGGCCTTTGATGGTTCTCTATGACCAACAAATATGCCTTTCTTTACCAAAGACTCAAGCTTGTTCCTTTTATCTTTAAGAACATGAATATATACAGGACAACCAAATATCTCATATGACCAACCTCTAGCTTCCTTTTAGAGAATGCTTCTTCAGGAATCATACCTTCCAGAACTCTATGAGGACTTATATTTTGAATGTGCACAATTGTCTATGATGCCTCTCCCCATAACAATGGCAAGTCTAAATCATGCATCATGGCCTTGACAGATTCTTCAATAAACTTGTTATTTTGTTCCGCTATGTTAGCACTTGGAATTCACCTAGGCTGAGATAGACAAACTCTTAAGGCTACATCAAACCATTTCACCTCGTAGCTAGCCCTACGAGGTATGAGAAGGCTCTCTCGGGTCAGATTCGATAGATCTTTCAATATGATAAGCTGACCAATTAGGAATAAAAATTTTAGGCTAGTAAATTGATA
>APFE031331037.1:0-15354 GCA_000404065.3 Pinus taeda | reverse complement strand
ACCTGTGTTTGGCACAATTGGTGAGGTAATGCTTTGTGCAATGTTTTTTATCAACTGCCTTCATGGGGAGTCTCTTTGGTTAGACTGTGAATACCCCATCCATGTAATTTAAATTCACAACATCACTAGCCTATCTAGCTATGGTGCTGATGTTAATTTGGCCTTTCAGAAAATAACTAAGTGTGGGAAGAAAATGAATGAGAAAAACTTGTATAAGAAGTATGGTACCACTCAGAAAGGTTGGGGAGTGGTTCTAGATATGACCAACAACATGTCAGTATATGTTACTGATACAATTATTTCCACCAAGATCACATGCCACTACACTAGAGGGGAATGTATGCTGGATTCCATTTCTATTGTTGAAGCTTGTGTTCATGGTGATTAAATCAACTGGTCTATCCATCTTCTTTAGGAATAATTTGAGGCTGCTAATGATGTCTATGCTTGGTCCACTTTTTTTATTTGGATTCCCTCTTATTCTACTTTCCATGTGCAAATGGTGTCCTCCAGAGGGTCGTGACCTTGCTACAATTTACGAAAAGGAGACCCTTTCTTATATGCATGCACCATGGCATAGCATCGAAGACATCGTAGAAATAGAATTTAACAACCTCACTTTTGAATGACACTTCATTTTGGTTATTGGTACATACGTTTTGAGAAGGAAGGATTAGTGTTGGATTAAGGGGGTTTGACCCAGGCTTAGAGTGTGCTTCACATCAAAAAACCCTCAACCACTAGCCCTTTCAGCAACGACCTATAAGTAGATCACAGTCTCATCTGAAGAGGTTATGGGAGGTTACAGAACCAAGTTTCTGCAGCAAGAGGGATATGTGCACTATGGCATCCATGTGTTCACTTATGTCTTATATATACCTACAAATTCGTGTACATGAATAAATTTTCGCTCATGATTAACTACACAAATTAGTACTTAATGCATAGACATAATAGAAAATAGTATAACATGTATTCTTTCACATAATTCAGTAAAAAACATGCATAATGATATCAATAAAAACAAAGAATGAAAATAGAAAGATACATAATACTTCACCAAAAATTCTTCTTTATTAATAAGGATCTTCAATACAAGCTCTTACCTAACCTGTGTACCCAACTCCAGGTGGTCGGTGAACTTAGCTTCAGACTCTTCAAGGCCTCTGCACACTCAGTTGCGGAACCTTCCCCCAAAAATATAGACTCAACATAGAGAATACGAATAATCTATGCGTAGTTATCTTCTTCTAACATCTATTCAACAAAGTATTAAATATTATTTATATAAACTTTCTTACTACAAGAACATAGTCCACAACCCATGGATATGACAAAACAATGGACTAATCCCAAAACTCATTCCAAAATAAGGGAATTTTGACGCACCCCAAAGCCCCTAAAGACTACATCATGAATATAACTTTGCTAGCTCTGCGCATTCCACTCCTTAAATTGCAGAGTCTTTGACCCAAACCTTGGACCAAGTCGGGTTGCACCCAACAAGCCCCCAATACTCACCTGTGACTCATCCCAAGTCACTTACATATGGTCCTTTTTATTTTTTCTGCAATTACATTGTAGACATCATTATATTATTGGACTGTCTCTGTCATTTTTTCTCTTCTTTGTGCACCTCCTCTGGAAATGCCTCTGTAGTTGGGCCAACAACCTTATACAGTATTTATTCCTCCCTTTTTTCAACTCTTTGAGCCTTTCGTCCACTACCTAAGATAGTTTGAGAGTGTCATCTTGCCATGGCTAAGTCCTTGCTTGCAAATTTTTCTCATCCCTCTGAAGATCATCTATCTACTTTTGGAGGTTATTCACTTCATTAATACTGGCGAGTTTCTATAAAATTGGTAGGGTCTTTAGAGCTGCCAAGATTTCATCGTACTACTTCTTCTTCACATGCAATTCCTCCTCTATCATTTGGATGTTTAGATCCTCTTGCAGTGAGGTCCAAAATTACAGCGTGTCATCCAATAAATTCCTGCATTCCGCCACTGTGTGAGAGATGGCTTTCAATTCTGCCTTTAACTCTTTTTTCCTCTCCTCCTATACTTCCAGTGGTGTGCCTAGCTACAACCTTATTTGCAACTTTGGTATTTGAACTTCATACTCAATGTTTTTCTTCGCCAGTGTGTTCTTTGATTCCTTGATCGCGAGGGATAGCCTCACAACATTCTCTGATCATGGTACATGAATAGCTTTGCGCTAATTATTAACTACACAAATTGGTACTTAATGAATAGACATAATAGAAAATAGTATAACATGTATTATTTTTCATAAATTAGTAGAAATCATGCATAATGATATCAATAAAAACAAATAATTAATATATAAAGATACACAATAATTCACCAAAACTTCTTCTTTATTAACAAGGATCTTCAATGCATGCTCTTCCCTGACCTGTGCACCAAGTTGGAGGTGGTCTACGAACTTATTTGTAGACTATTAAAGGCCTCTGCGCACTTAGCTATAGAGCCTTCCCCCAAAAATACAAACTCAAAATAGGGAATATGAATAATTTATGCTTAGTTATCTTCTTCTATTATCTATTTGAAAAAGTATTAAATGTTATTTATAAATACTTCCTTACTACAAGAAGACAGTCCACAACCCATGGACCTGACAAAAAAATGGACTAATACTCGAAACCCGTTACAAAATAAGGGAATATTGACCCACCCCAAAGCCCCTAAAGACTACACAATGAATAAAACTTCGTTAGCCCTGCGTGCTCTGCTCCTAAAAATGTAGTCTTTGACCCAAAACTTGGACCAGGTTAGGCTACCCAATAGGCACCCAACACTCACGTGTGACTCATCCCGAGTCACTCAAATGTGGTTCCTTTTATTTTTTTATGAAATTACGTCGTAGACTGCATTATACTATTGGGCTGTCTCTGTCATTTATTTCTCTTATTTGCACACCTCCTCTAGAAATGCCTCTGTAGTTGGGCCAACAACCTTATAAAGTATTTATTCCTCCTTTTTTCTACTCTTTGAGCCTTTCATCCACTGCCTAAGATATTTTGAGAGCACCATCTTGCAATGGCTAAGTCCATGCTTGTAAAATTTTCTCCTTCCTCTAAAGACCATCTATATGGTTTTGGACGTTCTTCCCTTCATTAATACTGGTGAGTTTCTATAAGACTGGTAGGGTCTTTAGAGCTACCAAGACTTCATCGTGCTACTTATTCTTCACCTGTAATTCCTCCTTGATCTTTTGGATGTTTGGATCCTCCTGTAGTGAGGTCCAAAATTGCATCGTGTCATCCAATAAATTCCCACAATCTGCCACTATATCAAATATTCCTTTTAATTGTGCCTTTAAATATTTCTGCCTCTGCTCCTATACTTCTAGTGGCGTGGTTGGCTGCAGTGTTATTTGCAGCTCTGACATCTGCACTTCATTCTCGAATTTTATCTTTTCCAATGTGTTCTTTGATTCCTTGATCACGAGGGAGAGCTTAACAACATTCTTTGTTGGTGCTTCCTCCTCACTAACCTTTGGAAGAATATAGGGAAATTAAAGTTAATGAGATTCTTCTAGTCATGATAACTATTTGTGAGGTGTTTTCAACTTTTTATTCTTATTCCAATATCCACTTATTATTATTATAGTGTGTCTTCTTTAGTTCATCAAATAGTTACCAAAACAAAGAGAGAAGAACACAAGATGTTCTCTTTCTACCAAGGCCAAAACCTCTCTCTCTCTTTGAGAGGAAAAACTGCACAAAATTCTTCTTATAGAGATTCCAATTAATGAATACCAATGCTATCGCCCTATTAGGACACTCCAATACCAAGAAACCAATCCTATTTTTTGTCATTGCTGAGATCATCATCATTGTGCACCATTGAGGCCATCACTACTACACCACCAAGATCATTATTTCTTGCATCACGGTGGCCATCACTAAGATTGTTACTGTTGCACCTCCATCAATATCATTGCTTCTCCTTCACATGACACTTGGTTCCCCTTCACTATAATAACAAGATATGTATATATACATATGAGAGTTGTACTGAGATCTTGTAACTGTGTCCTTATCAATATTATGACTGAGATCATGATTATAATTATGCCAACATGTTGACTACGTCAAAATGAATTTCGAGACAATGTCTATTAGTGAGGGATCACCGAGATCTTTATCATCACAATTATGCTGAGAAATTGATTATGTTTCTTCCTACACAATGATATTTATTATCACACATATGCCAAGACTACACTTCTGTGGAACCCATCTGAAAGCACAAAGATTCTTATCCAAAATTAAGCCACTACATTTATCGAAATTTCTGATCCATTGTACTTGTCCGAAATTCCTGAACCACTATACTTGTCTAAAGTTTCAGAGCTTACTGCACTGATACAAAATTACACAGAGTGAGTTTTTCAGTGTTTTCTGTGGTGACCTAAGCTGGGTATTCATATTGGTAATGTCTCCATAAAAAGATGACATGAGTGTGGGAACCATAATGTCATTTATTTGAGTCGACATGACTGCTTTTACATCATTTTGATAGTCGACTTCTTCAAGAGGATTGTTCTTGTCTTGGAGGGTTGATCTAGACACCAGGTTGACTTATATACATTTCATAAATGATCAAGAAGAGATCTTCAACATGTTATTTGAATATTTGAATTTACTATAGCACTTCAATGTGTGGTAGACCTATGCAATGAGTAATAAACTCATTTTATAATTTACAAAAATAATATTTCTTTTCTTTAACTAGTACAAAGATCAAAATTACATTTATGAAGGCCGAACCTAGTTACACTTTATTCAACACAGCCTTCACATCTAGGACTATGCTCCAACTATATTCAATGGATCTTTCCAATCATTATTGTCATTGAAATGCTTCATTTATTTGCTTATTCACCTGTTCCAACTCCTTCTTTAGTGCAACTTTCTCCTTTTTCACCTGCATTGTCAATGTCGAGGTTCGTTGTTCCTGCTCCTGAAGCTTGGTTGTTAAAATGTGATGGAGTTCGTGCAACACCTGAATGGGAAGTGAGACAATATCTATGTTGACGGTCTTCCATGCTTTGGCTCATTCTTTTTCCTCTGGTGTGTACCAATGAAGTGCCGTAACTGGCACCTTCAAAATTCTATCTTTTAATTGTCTTTCTATTCTTTTCTCTACCTGCATTGGCTAATTTATTTACTCTAGATGTCTTTACACTTGCAGAACATATTCAGCTTTGCAATGCCCTGTTGTACATCAGCCAAGGTCATTTTATATCAATCATCAATTCCATCCCAGGTCTCCACTTTGGTTTTCTGGACCTTCTCTCTGATCTTGTTGATGTCCCCATCAATGAAGACAAGTGCTTCTGCACCCTTGGACTTCTCTTTTTTTTTTTTTTCTATTGCCTTCTGTAGTTGTTGTGTATGTCCTTCTAACTATAAAAGTTGACTCTTCTGATATGCCTACATCACTAAGAGGTTCCTCATGCTCCTTCTTTTGTTTCTTCTATTTCTATCTCTGCATCATTTTCACTTGTAGCTTCATCATGCAGGGTACCCTTCTCTATTACAACTTATCCACTGAGTGGAATCATCCACTCTTTCGACCATTGTTGTACTACGACGAGAAAATAATCTTTCATTACAAAGTATGACAATGTGTTCCATGTCCTAGTTGGGTTCTTCATTGCCTTCACCTAGGCTTTGTGGAAGTCTTCTTTAAGTCTCTAATGTGATAATACTGCTTATATAAACTAGGTGACAACCTTGCATACTGATTCACCACCATGTGTAGATACATTTCCATCACCATGAAGAAAATTCTATATTTTGTTACATGCGTCGACTCCTTAGTAAACCAGAGGGAAGCATACCTCACTACTTCATAAACATCCACATTGACAGATGGAGACAATGAGTCTTCTAATGTTCATATTTCCAGCCAACTTCAACGAACCTTTCCTTGTGGCGTAGTTACTTTTTCTTTGTCATAGTTCCTTTGGAATTCATCATATTCCTGAGTATCACACAATAATATTCCTTCAGCAAAGTCCCTTTTTATAGACTAGATTATAGTCTTGTGCCTACTTTCAACTGCAGGTGGCACTAAGACTTCCTTCCCTTCAATTCTTAGTGTGAAGCTCTAGGTACAGAGTCATCCCTATATGTCTTCAATCTGCTACCATTCACTTATCTCGGAATCAACTGAACATTCAACTTCACGAGTTGAACTGCACAACCATTAGAGATATGCTTTATGATATATGGTCCTAACCAATGTTTTTTAAACTTTCCTGGGGATTTCATAAGTTTTATGTCATATAATAATACAAGGTCTCCTTTCCAGAGTGTCTTCTTCTTGATATGCTTGTCATCCCAAGCTTTCCCCCCTGCTTTCCATACTTGTTGATGAAACCCTGTTATGAAACTGTCTTCTTCTAGAGCTATTATCTACAACATTATTTCCTTCATAATATCAGGGTCTGCCATGTTTGTGACAGTTGCAATTCTCAAACTGGGCACAATGTATTCCATAGACATAATTTCCTCTTATCCATATACCAACCTAAATGGTGTTTTCCCAGTCAATTTATTTCATGTTGTTCTATATGGCCACAATGCCATTAGAATTCTTAAATCCCAGTCACGTTTGTTCACATTGCATCTAAAATCCCTCACTAGTTGTATCTCAGCCCATCTTGTCAAATAATCAGTTACAGTGATTATATACCTCGCACTAGTCTTCTTTTTTGGTGGACTGATAGGTCCAATGAAGTCAATAGCCCATTTGTCAAAAGAATAGAGAGTTACTTGTGGTACTAGCGGCATCTCGTCTCTTCTAGATGGACTTCTTTCCCTTTGACATACATCAAATGCTTGACAAAATTATTTTTCATCCTTATCTATTGTGGGCCACTATAGCTCAACTTTCAAGATTTTATGTGCAGTGGCTTTTCTTGCATAGTGCCCACATGCGACTCCTCCATGAGATTCTGTCAAAATCCTTTGTTGTTCATGTTCAGGGATGTATCTGTGCAGTACTTCATCCGATCACATTTTTTACAAATTTCCAGCGATCAATGCTAAATCAGTTGCTCTAACCACTAACTACTTCTTTTACATTGTAATGTACTCTACGAACACCATTCATGTGGCCAGAAACTAAATAATATCAACAAAGTGATCATCTGTGAATTTAATTGTGAAGGTTATAATTGATATTTTTGGGTTCATCTCCGGTCTTTATTCTTGATATATGATCAGGTCCATCATTCAATTTCCCTAGCTTCACTATTAGTTCAAAGAAATACTCGTAAAATAATACCAACCATCGACAAATCTTTCCTACTAAAAAAGGCTTATTCACCATATATTTAAGCGTGGAGTGATCAATGAACATTTTTGAAATTTTCCCCCAACAAGTAGTGCTCGAACTTTTGTAATTCATACACCATAGCTAATCCCTCTATTTCCATCATGCTATATTTCTTTTCCACGTTAGACAGTTTCCTTCTTGCAAATGTTATGGGATGATCAATTTCCCTACTCCTGGTTGTGCTAACACTACACCCAATGATATGCAAGATGCATCAACATGTACATGGACTTCCTTCCAGTTTGGGAAAACTAGAATAGGCGCAATTACCATCTTCTCTTTCAGTATATCCAAGCTCTTATGGAACTCTTCATTCCATTAAAAAGTTACATATTTCTTCAGCAATTTCTCCATTGGTACAGTTATCTGTGCCTATTTCTTCAGCAATTTCTCCATTGGTACAGTTATCTGTGCATACCTCCTTATAAAAATTTTGTAGTGGCTAGTGTATCCTAGTGTCGGGCATAGCTATCTCACCATTTTTGGTGTTGGCAGGTTCACAATAACTATGGTATTTGTGGGATCCACCATTAATCCCTGGTTAGGACTACGTGTCCAAATAATATACCAAATGGTTCAAAAAAATATGCACTTCTTGCAGTTCAATGAGATATGATATTTCCTACACGTATGTAACATCAACCTTAAGCTTTCAACATTCTTCTTTAATAGACCAAAGGCTATCAAATCATCGAAGTCTACTTCTAGAAAATTGTTTATATACTATTTGAAGGCTGCAATTACAACTCTGAAAAATATAGCAGGCACATTCTTTCATCTAAAAGGCATCACTTTGTACTGATAAGAGCCCCACCCTGTCACAAAAGTTGTTTTATGTCTATCTTTTGGCGCAATTCTGACCTGACGGTATCTTGAAAATCCATATGTGGAAGAATAGGCCTCCTATCCTCCCACATTGTCTAATACTTCATATGGAAATGGTGTAGGGAAGGGGTCATGTAGGCATGCATCATTCAATTTCCTTAGTTCAACAAAAACTCTAATTTCCCCTTTTGCCTTCTTTTCCTGAACGACCATGGGACTCACCCATTCAGACTCTTCAACAAGTTCAATTATCCCAGCCATTAAAATATTGTCTAACTCTTCTTTCACCTTATCCTTATATTTTAGATTTAGTCTATAATTTCTCTACTTGACAGGATTCACATCAAGCTTCAGAGGAATCATCATAACTTCAAAATCTCCTAATATGTCGTTCATATCTAAAAAAATTGTGGGGCACAAATCCTGGTATTCATGTAAGAGATCTGTTATCTTGCTGACTCTGTATTCATAGCAGTAATCTCCTATTGTAGCATACTTCAGTTTAGCCTCTGACCTTATATTCACCTTATTCATCTTTAATGGCTTCGTTATAACAGGAATTTCAATCTCAGGTCCATTTACTTCGTGATGACCTTTTCATTCTTTGATCTCAATATTGCGAGGATATTCATCCTCTTCAGCAGTGAGATTATAACATTCTATTACACTATATATCTACGCATCCCAAGCAAGTTGCGAGATAACTAGAACTTCCTTCGCAAAAATATTCTTCTTAACTCTACTTACAGCTGCATATATATGTGGCTAGTCATCTTCAAATCTAAATGTCATTATAAATCCATCAACCATTTCTACCTAGCTAGCAACACCACGTCAAAGCCCAGTTTCCAAATACCAATTCTGAGGAATTGTGTCCAGGGTATGGATAAATCCATGCACCCATTCTTCTCGTGAAATTTCTCCCCCAAGTGCCATACATAGATGTATGTGGTTTCTAGGATCATTCTGGCCATCATACTTGTCTACGAGATCTGTTTGTACTTGACAAAATCTTACCCACATCAACCTTCTACATTTTTTCCAATTTCCAATATTCTTCTTATGAGTACCCCACCATCCAGCAAAGTAGCCTCATCACTTGATCTAGAGCTAACAATCTTTGAAATTCAGGTACCTATATTTCATAATCTCTAAAGAAAGTTTTTACATCACCAAAATCATCATACAAAGGTTAAACACGTACCTCAATTTTCATATAGTGCACTGCTTTAGTGATCCTTGCACATCACCTTGCAAACACTTCATGAAACCTATTCTACCAGTTTTCCAACTCCTATTCTAAATCTGAAGTGTAGGAGCTATCTTATTCCCAAGTCATTTTTTCATCTGCAGTAGGGTTAATCCATTTTTATTCTCTTTCCATAATCTGATAATTGTTGTCGATTTCATCTGCATTGTACTATTCTCTAACAAGTTCAGTATATCTTGCTCCCTCCAATGGATCTAATGGCACAATAAATCTCATATTATTGATTTCAAATATAATTTTCCTTTTATTCAAGTTAATTATAGCCATGTTATCAAATGACCAATCCAATCCAAGCAACGTAGGGTAGGGATTGTTGTCATCTACAATCTCAATTAGTTTGAATTTAGTGGTAGTGTGCAGTCCATCAATATCTATCGTGATACCTAACAATCTTCCTAGAGGGACAATATTTTGTTGATTTTCCACCTTTAGCTGGATAGTTGGCCATTGCAGCTTCGTCTTACCAATCAATTCCCAAGATTTCTTTAGCAAGACATTGGCATTAGATCTTAGATCCAAGATAACCTGATCCATGTCGTATTCCCCAATCTGCAATGTAAGCCTCATTTCCTTTGTAGTTCGCTTCTTTTGTTTATGTAGATTATTCATTGTGCACATCTCACTCTACGATATATCTTTAGGAGCACAAGAGTCTATCAATTCTGGAAATCCCTGTGCGACCTTATGATTTCTCAACAACTTCATGCAAGTATGTAGAAAAGAATTTGAAATATTCAGATCCACATCTTATGCTGCAACTAGTACTATTTCACAGTTATCCTTCTAAGTCGGTTGCGTGGTAGAGGTCGAGGCCCCATCATCCATAAATATTCACCTTGCCTCCATGAATACTTGCTTTTCCTTCAAGATATCAACTGTATGAGTTTTTTCAACAACTTTTCTTACCCATGTAGCTTTAGCTTCCTTTTTCCCACTAGCATTATCATTTCCAGTTGGAGCTCTGGTTCTTGTTACAATGTCGATGCATGGTTGACCCTCCCTTAGCTCTGTGGTGTAGATAAATCTCCTCTACGGATACGTAAATCTCCTCTACAGACAGAGACAATCCCTCTAGCCCAAGAGAGTGGTTCTATCCACAAACAAGATAAACTAATGTAAATTTCCTTAGATTAGAATTGAATAAGAGGGCATACCTCTTATAACGCTAATCCACTTGATGGTGATCTTGCTTCCTTGCTCGAGTTTCCTTTCATTCTTTCCCTCAAGTACTTGAACCAAACATGCAAGAAACAATAGAAAACATGATAGCATAAAATTAAATTCAATCTACTTAAATGGTCAAGGAGTTTTAAGCTACCAAATGTAATATTACACCCGATATTGGAATTAAACCATTAGTTTTATTAAAGTAAACATCAAAGATAAATACAACCGACGCCTTGATGTTCGAGATCTCCTTTGCGATATTCAAGTGCTACTACACACCTTTGTAGCACTCTTTTCGTCCTCTAGCTTGACATGAAATGGCTTCCAAGGTCTAACTCTCTCCGCTCATGATTTAGCTACCAAAGACTAGAGTTTTGTCATCTAAGACTAATATTGGTCTATCAAAAGCTAAATATTTCATAATTTTGCAACTAGATTTTATATTGCAACCAAAAAGGGTAAGAGGAAGTGGTTTATATAGGGAGAGGAAGATAAGAATGAGATCCACTCAAGAGGGGAAAAAGGTCTTATCTCCTTGGGAAGGTCCACTTTTAAGGGGGAAAGAACCTTATATGGAGTTCTCAACCCTTATCCAACCAAACGAACATCCAATGCATCGCAACTATAAGTTTCTAGACATGAAACTCCATTTCCTCTTATAAAAACTTTCCAGAAGTAGACCGACATGGGTATTGGGCTAACAGTAGCACTAATCAGCATGGGTCATAGTGTAAACTTCTACCATCGGCACAGGTGAGACACTGGGAAAGAGCATTGATCTTAAAAACTGGGTCTTAAGAAGGATTATCTGGAAATGTTCTAAAGGGATTGGGGAATATTTTCTTCAAACTTCAAGGGATGTAAGAGCATAGGTTTCATGGTGAATCTATAACACAATAGTCACTACTAGGCTTTTTCGAGATCAGGAACACAGAGTGGTAGGAGAGTAAAAAATTATTGTGTAACAGATGCCCCGTAAAGCATGAAGTCAGAGCTAACAACGATGGCTAAAATGATTTCAGATGTAGCGAGTAATTGGAATACCAACATCGAAAGACCTGCAACTCAAAAATACATGTACATATCTGAAATATGATAGTCGTGCCCAATAAACATGAGAGGCATATAACAATACATGAATCCATGGTATAAGTGCAGTTATCCATCAAGAAAAGGATCATGTGCATGGATCATTAGCATGGATGCAGCCATCCCATTGAAAGGATCATATGAAATAGACCCACGACATGGGTGCAATCGTCTACATAGAGAGGATCAAAATGAAAAGACCCACGCTGTGGTTGTAGCCATTTGACTGAGCAAGATCAAAATGATACCCACGACATGTCTATAGCCATTCGTCTAAATAATCATGTATATAACCATGAATACTATCAACTCCTTGCAACCTAGACTTTTGCGATCTAAGCCCAAGGTCTTCTGCTCGAACACAATCCAATCAAAGTACAAATTCTAACATGTGAATAGATGTGGTGAAGTCGAACATGCTAGAAAATCAATTGATTATCGGCCAATGATGTGAACCATTGACAATTGCGAGAGAAACCACCCATAATGTCAGTGGATCTCAATGTACTCTCAATACAATTAACGAAGTTTGAATAAGGAACTAAAGTCGAACACTCGTGAAATCATTCGATTGAAAGCAAATGATGAGAACCCGTCATCGAGTGCGAAGAACTTTCCATTGAGGTATGCAAGCTCTAAGATACTAGAAGCGGGTTTCTAGATCAACTTCCTGGATAATGAGCTGAAGTTGACATGAGGTGATCTCTCGAAGGAAGGTCATAATGCATGCTTTATCATTGACACGAAATGGGAAACACAATGAATGAGAGCAATCTAGGATGGTGACATATGATCAAACAACGTACATGTAGGAAGACTTCTCTTGAACATGTGGATGACATGACTCCAGAGCTTGGCAACATTTGACATCATAGGATCAGAGGTCATGGTGACATGGAAAAGATCATATGAGAGGTTTAACATGGATAACCCAAAACCCAGGGAGGAAACTGATAGTGTGACGATGTTCCAAAAACCAACACGAGTAACAGATGGGTGTCAATTCTCAAGGGCGACATGTTACCTCAAGTGAAGAATGCAACTAATGAAATACTTCCAATTTTCCCCCACCATTTCTGGCGAGTACTCTAGTTATTTTTATGAAAGCTTGACGGGGATAACATATGCTTGTAATATAAGTCCATCCTTTGGATGGATCCATCCTAGTAAGTTTTACGAGCCCTAGAAAGGAGTAGCTTAGTCTCATCATAATGGCAAGTCCTATGTTGTTTTAATATTTTAGCAATTTAGACAAAGGTGAAACTCAGAATCTTTTTCATGTTTACAGAGTTTGAAAGACACGGAAAAGAAAACGTTAAGGGGGGCATTTTTGTAAGGTTGTCCCTCGATCCAAAAAAGGTAGAAAAAAATACTCAAGAGAACCTCCTAGTCATGTTTGACTAAGGTTTTCCTTTTTCGTAAATAGTTTATCCTAGCCCAAAAATGGGGTAAAAGTATATTTGGTAATCTTGACAATATTTTCATATTTTGAGAGTCAAAAAAGAGCTCAAATATGACTCCCTGCTTTTATTTTCTTTAACGAGTCTAAAAGGGAAAACTACTCGGTAATATTTTCATTTTTTACGAGTAAAAAGATCTTAAAGGTGACTTGTCTTGAAGGAATGAGTGGTATAAAGGGATAGTAAGTGGTTCTAGTAATGATGGAACTACTCAAAACATGTAATGGTCAAGAGGTGGGCTAATAAAACCACTCATCATTACAGTTCCTTAAGAAAGAGTAAAACAACCAAGTGAAAGTGAATGATCGTCCAAATAGATGGTGGCGATGGAATGGAACAAGAAAGGCTCATCTAGCAGAAATTAGTTGACAAAAACGACAATCACAAGATGTAAATTGGGTATGGGTTCATTTTTACACAAGATTGAACCATGAGGAACTCTGCTTGAATTTGGTTTCATGTTTACACAAGCATAAAATGAAAAACTATGCTTGAGCTTGGTTCATTTTTTTACAAGCGTGAAACAAAAAACTATGCTTCTAATAATTTTTCATTCCCCCAGCATAATGACTCAATTCGAGGTACATGCCCCCTAAGCTTCATTTCATTTAGTGAGGTGGATGGAATGAAGGTCACTCTTGAGATCCAAGAAAGACTTGACTGGGATTTTACAATATCTTAATCAGAGACTCGATTTGGAAGAGGGATTTTTTTTCATTTTTTAATGAGGTTGACACAGTAAGAGAACTATCCTAGGACATTCGTTTCATTTTTTAATGAGGTTGGTACAGGAAGAAACTATCTTCAAACTCCTTGATTCATTTTTTAACAAGCTTGACACAAGACAAGGAACTATGCTCACAACCCTTGTTTCATTTTTTAACGAGCTTGACACAAGACAAGGAGCTATGCTCCGACCCCTTGTTTCATTTTTTAAGGAGCTTGACACAAGACAAGGAACTATGCTCCAAGGTCTATTCATGGACCATACAGGAACATGGCCCCCAAGAGGTCCTCACTGGATGGGAGAACTACGCTCTGGGAGGAACACATGTAAACTGGTACAAGTGACAAATCAGGTTCCAATGCCCCCGGTACATAATATACTATACCATCTGTGTGATCATCAACAGATGTGGAGATGGAATGGGTGGCCACATAATTGACCTATGGTGGGGAGGGTACTACTTGAAAACAAGAACCAATAAAGGATGATGATTTCAAAAGAGGTACCTAGTGACCAATGAACTACAATTGATCAATGGCCATGGTTCTCCCTTTGTGTGGAAAATAAACCACATGGAAAAGTGAAGAAACAAGAGCTCCCATGACATAAACATAGTCACATTCAAGGAGAAGATTGAAATATAAGGGAAATTGTACTACCATCACATCTATATAGATGGTATTTCCTCCCAAAGTAATAGGGACTTCAGAAGGATCCCTAAGGGCTCACTGGTTCCTTTGTTGAAAGCCAACAAATTCTAGGTGAGAGGCACAAGTTGTTGGTAACCCAAAGATTGCCAAATAGTAGAAGACATGATGTTAATAGACACACCTTCATCCAATATACTGCCATGTACTACCATATTATAGGCTTGTACTATGATCTGGAAAGGCACATAAGATAGAAGGTGAAAAGCAGTCAATTGACTCTAATCAAAAGAAATGAAAGAACTACTTGGTGGGGGCATCATATGATTGTCCCCATGCTCTGTAGGAATAGGAGAAGGACTCTCCTGAACAACTGGGATGGGAGGGCCACTCTTCGATTCATGAGAATCTAAGGAGACAAGAAGAACATGAGCAGTATGATCACCACTCCACATCCATCCACATACACAAAATACAATTAAACAAGACATGTACAAATGTAGCAAAGGATAGATTCATACACACAATGAATTCTTTCACACACATACAAATAATACAATTAAACAAGACACATATAAATGTAGCAAAGAATAGATTCTCACACAAAGAATGATTTCACACGCATACAACGAATACAATTAACAAGACACATACAAATGTAGCAAATAATAGATTCATACACACATAAAGAATACACTGATACACATACAAGGAATATAAGTTTACAAGACACATACAGATGTAGTAAAGTATAGATTCATACACATAAAGAATACATTGATACACATACAAA
>APFE031331036.1:24406-47365 GCA_000404065.3 Pinus taeda | reverse complement strand
ACTTTTCATAAATTTTCAAACTGGATCCATATACATCAAATGATCATCAAGTACATGTAAATTATACAGTCAGCTGTAATAACCAGATCAACAATAATAGAACAGAACCCAGAACACCTTTTCAACAGAAAAATTCAATCAACAGAGGATCTTAACACAGATACACGGTTTTCCTTTTACTGGCCTGCGTTGCTATGCAGTTCACCTTCTGCCTCTCTGCGTATACCCGCAGTTCTCCTTCTTGCTGGACTGCGTTGCCACGCACTGCTCCTTTCACTGAACAGCGTACAGTACGCACTCAAGGACACTATCGCGCCACGTACTTCTCAGAAAGTACGCACTCAGAAGAATAATCGCGCCACGTGCTGCTACAGAAAGCACGCACTTGAACCACTGTTGCCCTGCGTACCTACGCACTGGGCCTTCGCCGCTTCTGTGTACCCACGCACAGAACCTTCGGCGCCTCTGCGTACCCCCGCACTGAACCTTCGGCGCCTCTGCGTACCCACGCACTGAACCTTCGGCCCGTCTGCATACCTTGGACTAGGGCTGAAATAACCTCAGATGCTCAGATCTGAACTTGTGCTCAAAAGATCACCCTTCGCCGATTCGCCTCTAACTTCTCCTTTATAAATCAATCTTTTAAGAACCGAGAACCCAATAAATCAGATCTTAAGATATTTGATCACACCAAAGATACACAAGCCAAATGATCTCCTTTGCTTTATATAGGCTAGCTCTTCCTCAAATCAAGGATCATGTGGCTCAATAATAATAATAAAATAATCAATACCGCGGGCCAAAACCATGATAACCCAATACAGTTGGCTAAATACCACTGAGAAACCCCACGGGTGGGCGCTTAACTGCCTTGGAATGTGTGCACTGGGGTACGCCCCATGAATGGGTGACCCGCGTATTTGGACGCGATCCCTGCACGGCATACCTGCGGGTACGCACCTCCTGAACTATTCTCCTGCGTACTTCTTTATTTTCATCAAAATGAGGGCCATGCCATGAGTGTTTGCCATCAAGTACAACATACCAAAACCATAATGCCAACAATAATGATAAAAATAATCTACCAATATCATTTAAAACATAACTCAAGTATGCATGAATTATTTTTTCCAAATGCCACCCAAAGAATTCACCCTGACCACCTAGGAACTCTATTAGACTATCTTTCCATTCACTTTTGGGCTTAGGATAAAAACATCAAAGCATGACTTAGGCTTATGCAATTCCCTTTATAACTTTGGGTTATATTCCATAAAGTGACTTTGATAATATTATAATATTTATTTGGCTTAGGAACCATATCTTGGTTCCACTCCCTCACCTTTCCTTGTCGTGGGGTCCTAGCCCCCCCATCTCTCATGTTGGACTTGATTTGTAACAACGATGTATTTTATTAATATGGGTGTGATTACATATTACATTTGCTAGGATCATTGGCCTTTTGGCACATAGGCTCTCCACTCTTAATCACACAAGAATTGTCGCCTCAAAACATATTAACATAAGCACAACAGCCTCAAAGCACATATATACACATGAGCACACAAGGTCAACACATCCTAGCTCACTAGCCTATTAGAACATATAAAAATACATAAAAGGGGTCATCCTAAGGGTGTTACAAAATTGATAGAACCACTTGAAAGTACACAAGAAATAATTCATTTATTTAGAGAAATGGAACACATAAATATGCTCAAATGAGAGAGATAAGCCTCGTACAAGTTACAATATTGGGGACAACGTTGGGTATGTGTTATATTCTTTCCATGATTATCCCCAAGTGCAATTACATTGCATCAGGTGCAGTGGTGATGCCACAAGGGGGCAGCAGATCCCCTTGCCTAGAGGTTTAGAGGGGGGAGGTGGCCCCCCTAAAAAGGTCTGGGGCAGCACCCTACAAAAAAAAACTATGCAAACCCAATAACAGTTGGGCTGACCCAAGGATGGCGGATAGATGCAAGGATGGTGGGTAGACCTATCCATGGTTTTACACATGGTTTTTTTGCATGGTTTTGGGCATGATGGATTTTTCCCATGGTATTTTGTAGATCCATTCAATGCAACTATGATTATGTTCTAATCCATGGTTAATGGATTGGGGTTTGTGAATGCTTCGGCATGTATATATATGTATTGTATCTTTGAAAAGAATATAATGAAAAATCAATCCAATTTTCCTAGTTTAGGTTCCAAGAGAAAATCTCTATGTATATTTTATGTTATCGCCATTGTGTATTTTTCTGTTTTAAGTATTCATTTGCAAGTAATTTATGTATAGGGTTAAAACTACAATGAAAACAACTAATTTATGAAGAATATAATATTTATGGTTGTATATAAAAAACGTATTCAATAATAGATAGAATTATTGCATAGAACTCAAAAAAAGGGCTAGAATAGATCAAAAATGCATCGGAAACTCACATAGAAAGACAATTTTATCACCATTTAAAAATAATATTTTGAAACTGAAATTTCAATGAATATGTTAGGATATTCCAACACATAGGAAATAGTTAATTATAACTTGGTCTGGTGTAGAGTTAGGTAAAGTATGTTTCTTTACTATGTACTTTTCTAGCTTACAATCCGACGGTCACAATATGTTCTTGACATGAAGTGATCAGACGGTTCATTCTCTCCTCGGTATTACCGACACTTGATCTGTGGCTTAACACTCGATTGGTCCATGATCTCTATTTAAAGAGCGTGGAGAGTCATTTGTAGGGTGACCATTCATGAGAGAAGCTTATGTAAATTTTCTTTCTTTTACATTAACAAATTGCCTGAAGTGATCGCGTTGGCTCAAGCCATGGATTGTTTCCCTCTTTGAGTGTTGTAACTACGTCAAGGATACTAGCGTATTGATCTTGATCTATTTGTGAGCGGTGTCCTTTGGTGTTCTATCTCAGGAACTTACTATGTAAATTCCTACATGGTATCAGACCTATTTGAGGGCCACATCTGTTGGTGATCTAAATCTAAAGCCGGTACAACTGCATCTGAGTGTCACTTCCTAGATCTATTGTTTTTGACTACTTTCAAGTCGAGAGGATTGCTCTATTGTGTTACGAGCATCTGTTCCAGTGAGGAACCCCTTTTGTTTCACACGAAAAGGTTCCCGATAGCCCTAGCTACATTATTTTTAAGATCTGGAGGTATATAGTCTTTATCTGTAGTGTTAGTTTCTCTCTGTTTATTTCGGTTTATTTAGCTCTCTATGTTTTATTACTGGATCCATACCTTTCATTTCTGTGTATTCTCTTTGCCCCATGACTCTATGTGACCTGAGCAAATCAGAAACAGAAAGGAAGGATTTTTCTCAAGCATATGCTCTTTTTCGCCGCGCCTTAGTCTGATCTCGGAAAATTAGAAACATTGAATAAAATATTTAGTTTCCGATGAAATCTAACTTCAAGCCATAAGGTTTGGTTTTTTGTATGTCCGTATTGGGTTGTGTGGTTTTTTGTTTTGTAGGCAAAACAGGTTTTTTCAAGTAAACAGGCACCCCAAAGCTTCAGTGATTAAAAAAAAAACCCCTTCCTCTTTTCCAAAAATTACTAACCTTTTAAACTAGCTCACTTGGTCCAAAGTTACTTTATGAGAATAGAAGTCTTGAGTTCAAGTCTTTCTTTTTGTTGAGTTACTTTTTCAAAAAGAAATGTAAATTATGTTTTAAAGTTACTTTATGTAAAAGTGTTCTCACCCACTATAAAAAGTGAGTCACTTATAATTGTAAAGTTTCATTATCTTTTATTTAAGTTACAATTTTGTGGGTAGCTCATAATGTACCATTGTAAAAATGACTTTCACTTATTTATAAAAGTGGGTCACATAAAAAAATGAAAATTAAATTAAATTAAATTAAAATGAGCTAATTAGATTAGTTTTGGAAAAGGGGGGTTTTTTTTTTTGAAATTATAACATTATTATTCACTTTCGCACATTCATGCACTTCGTCAGCATCTTCAACAACTTTTCTTCAAAAAGCCATAACTTCTTCATCCAGAAGCCATTTTCAAAGCCGTTTGTTTTTTAATCGGCCTAATTTTTCTAGATATTTCCATTAGAACACTTAATTTTAGCATTTACAGCTTCAGTTTCTATTAAAATGGAAAGTCCATGCCAAGTTATTCTTGATAGCACCAACTACTTCCAATGGTGGTCCTACATTATGGATTTACATAGAAGTAAAGCTCTTTACAAAATAGCCTCAGGCCAAGAAACTAAACCTAAAGATGGGGATAAGGCAGCCAAATGGGAAAATAGGAAATATCAAACACGTGGGTTAATAGGGATTTCTATTTCTTCATACCTTAGATTCCATATGGCAGAACTTGATACCCCTAATGAAGTAATGAAACAACTCAATAAAGTTTTTAGAGTTAAAAATGAAATTAGAGCCCATCAACTCGAAAATGAGTTGCTTACGTTGGACCCCAATAATTTTTCTTCCATTGAAATTTTTTATCCAAGTTCAAGACCCTTAGACTTATCTTGGAGGGTGTTAAAGTTAAGAAAGAAGATGGTAGCCTTATATATTCCAATCTTACTAGGTTGGGACCAGCCTACTCTGTGTTTGTTTCCACCTTCCATTCTATTAGAGAACCCTTTATTTCTCAAGGACAAGACTACAAGTCCCCCTCTTTTGATGCCTTCTGTGATTCTTTAATAATAGAACAAGGAAAACCCTTACATCTTGGTCTTCTTAATCTTGGAAACTATTCTAAGAAAGCCTTAGCCACCCAACAACAACCAAATTCGAAGAATCCTAAGAAGAAGTATCCTAAAAAGAATGGCCATAAACCAAACAAGGGTCCTAAGCAATTTCAGTCTCAAAATGAAAAATCAATTCAACAAAATGATAAGGAAAAAAAAACAAAGGGAAGAAAATTGATAGACATTGCAACTTTTGTAATTGAGATGCTCACTTAGAATCCAAATGCTTTAAGAAGATGGAAGCCTTGGAAGTAGCAATGAAGAAGCATAACATCCATTTGGAGCACTCTTCAACTCAACTTCATCTTTAGGAATAGCACTTTCTGCATGTGGTTGTTAAGCATCTCGGTCTGGTTATGCACTAAATGTATCTTCTTCTTCTCATTCTCATGAGTGGCTCATCGATTCTGGAGCTTCTTATCACATGACCAAAAACAAAGCCATGTTTTCTTCTTTAAATGATTGTAACACCAAAAATATATATGTTGGTGATGATAGATCTCTTAATGTTGTAGGGACTGGAACTGTTCATCTAGACAATGGTCAGTTTAATGATGTATTATGTGTTCCAACCTTATCCAGCAACCTTCTATCTGTATATCAGATAACTCATTCAGGTGAAGGTAAAATCGTTGAATTTTCACCTTACGATGTTGTAATTAAGGACCTAAGAGATCCTAGACAGATTTTAGCTACTGGCATTTTTGATGATTCTACAAGGTGTTGTATAAGTTTCACAACTTTGGGTCATCAAATCTTCCCTCAGTATTTGTTGCTCATAATGATGAAGTGAGCAAACTTTGGCATGAGCGATTTGGTCACTTAAACTATCGCTCCCTTCAGCATCTATGTAAAGAATATATGGTGACAGGTCTTCCTATGGTATCTTGCAGAGATGGTGTTTGTTCCGGATGTGTACTCGGAAAACATCATCGGGATAGTTTTGAAAAATGTACCTCCTGGCACACCTCAACCCTTTTACAGCTTGTGCATAGTGATTTTTGTGGTCCACTTCCAATTGTTTCATTCTCTGGCTACAAGTATTTCTTAACTTTCATTGATGATTTCTCCAGACGCACTTGGATATACTTCTTAAAACTCAAGAGTGAAGTATTTAACATGTTCTTGGCCTTTAAGGCCTTTGTTGAGAAACAATTTGGACATCAAATTATTAAGCTAAGATCTGATAATGGCAGAGAATATGTTAACAACAAATTCATCAACTTTTTCACTGAGCATGGAATTCAAATGAAACATACTGTTCCATATACTCCACAACAAAATGGTGTAGCTGAAAGGAATAATCGCATCTTAAAGGAAATGGCTAATTGTATGCTTCAATCGAAAGGACTTAGTCTTAATTTTTGGGCTGAATAAATTAACTGTGCAAATTACATAGTAAATCACACTCCTACTAAGGTTTTAAAGAATATCACTCTAGGATAAGCATGGAGCTCAATTAAACCATATGTAAGTCACTTTTGTGTTTTTGGAAATGAAGCATGGGCCCATATTCCATGGAGAAACATAAAGCTTTAGAACCTACGAGTGAAAAATGTATTTATGTTGGATATTCTGAAGATGTCAAAGGATATAGACTTCTTTCACCTAAATCCAAAAATGTTATCATTAAAAGAAATGTAAAGTTTTCTGAAAATATATCGGCCTACAACCTAGTTCGGCGGATGTGCCACCTCTCTCTATCCATTCTACTTCTGAAATTTTTCTTCTTCAAATGATGACAGCAAGGATGAAAATCCTCCCCCACCTTCTCAGGATTCTCCTTAAGCTCCTCAGCTTCCAAAATGGGTCTGTGCTACTCAGGATGCAGTAGGTTCTCTTGCAAGTGATCCTACAGATCAGTGATGTACACATTCTCAGTTCTATAGGGCCTCTTCTTTATAATTATATCTCCAATGCATATCGAAAGGTTGGTGCCAAATTTCTTTAAATAAAGAGAATAACCCATTTAGATAAAAGGTAGAATCTCAATCACCATGAACATAACAATGTAACATAGTATGTTATAAACGCATATAAATTAAATATATATTAGCACAAAATTATACCAACTTGATATTAAGCAATCTCTTAATTTCTAAGATTCCAAATATGAAAATCCCAACTCAAATTGACATCATTTTTAAGCATTCTTAAGCATTCCCTTGAAACTAAATTATGCAGGTTTGCTATACAATGAGAGATTAAGTATGAATGTTTGCTATACCATGAGAGATTGGAAATACTATATAAGAAGAATGCCTGTAAAACTTTAAATTGTGATCTTCGTTTTCTTGGAATTTAACCTTTTTATAATACTATGAAGAAATAAAATTAATCTTCATAGTTTTCTCTACATAATATTTTTGTTCATACCTTACTCATTGTGATTCCTAATAGCATCAATTTACAAATATTTGGCCGAGAGTTTAGACCAAATAGATAGTGGTTTAAAGTGAAGGATAGGATAGGATCCTAGAAACCTTAATGGTTTAGGATTGAATATTCATATAAACTTTCAACTCAAAACTTAAGCTTAATGAAAAAGTTTTGACCTATTTCATCACGGATTTTAAATTTAAATTTTCACCCTAAATGAAGATGCTTTAGCGTAAGCTTAACTCTTTCTTAAGTGTAAAACCTTCATTATAGACTTAGTATTATATAAGGAATTAAGATTTTAATAAATAATTTAAAACAAAATTGAAGAAAAGCATAGGAAAGAATATACAAATGAAATAAATGTTTTAACAGAATTCGAACCTAAAATAATTCTTGATATTTAAACTAGTGTTAAATATGAAAAAAAATTGAAATCATAAAAATAGTTATTTAAAAAAATCATGAAAATAACTATTTACAAAAAGAAAAGATAAATTTCTAGATAAAAATAACTATTTTGAATTTTTCTGGTTAAATGTTATTGGGAAAGAAAATTTTGAAGATGAAAGTTTATTTTAAAAAATAATTTTTTTTTTGTGATTTTTATTAGTTTTTAGTAAACAAATTGTAAAATATTTGTCGATATTTTTATAAAAATATTTAGATTTCTAATGAATTTACTAACCTATAAAACATTTTCGAAATTTTTAAAGTAAAATAATTTTATACTATAAATTTGGGCAAAACATTTTTAGAAAATGGAAATTGCCGATCTTTTTTTTGGAAAAAAACATTGAAAACTAGCCCACGTGCGAATATTAGCCCAGAAATTTTCCATGGTCACTTGAAACACTAAAAATTAATGATAATCATTTTCATTCATTAAAAAGGCATTCTTCTATCAAAATTATTCTGTACAAATCCCCATCTACTGATCCATGTCTTTGGGTTCAATATGTGCAAAAACCCGATATACTAATCCATGTCTTTGGGGTAATTAAACCTTGATGGATGCCTCAACATTCCACAAACATCACTATTGAAAAAAAAATCCATTGACTATAGTACAATTATTTGGGAAGAAATTAACTCTAAAATATATTAGTAGATAAAAAAATGCGACATTTGAATAGAAAGAAGAAACCAAATAATAACTAAGGCCTCCACATATAGCAATGCACTTATAAATAGGCTAAATAAGGGAAGACAAAGTGGTTTATCTCTCTTCCAGTAATATTAATTAAGGCTTACACATACAATAACAATGTGTCTATAAATAATTTAGATAAGTGAAGACAAAGTGTTTGTATCTCTCTTCTATTAATATCCATTATATTATAATAATATTAACATATGGAAGAGACAAAGAGAAAATTCATTTTAATTCTATGTGGACTTCTACTAAGTTATTTAGTTGGCAATGTGCTTCATGATATTCTATTGTGATTCTTATGACAATTCTAGTGTGAAAGGTAGCATGGGAAGGTTTAGTGCAGCCAAACTTTATGATGTGTAGCTAATTTATGGCACTATAATGAGCAATTTTATTTCTAGTGCATGTTACAACACAAGATTGTCTTCCATTGGAAATTGTACAAGGTTATTCATTGTGATGCAAAATCAACACTACTCATTTTGTGTAATTTACTCTCATGAAGCATTGATTAATTTTATGCATGCAAATACTTTTAAAAAATTATTATTGAACTTCTCTTCAATATAAAACCAAATTGTTATGAAATTTTTCAACCTCTCAATAGTTATCTCTCCAATACATGTGAGTAGGTTGGTTCCAAATATATTTAAATAGAGAGTGCACATCAGTTAGATAAAAGGAAGAGGATCAATCATCATGACTATTGAGAATAACATGACATTTTAATATACTAAGAAGCATGCATCAATTAAAGGTGCATGAGACCTTAGTTAAAGAAAGTTGATCTTAATTGATATCCTAATATCTAATATCCCAACATGAGAATCTCAAACTCAAATTGACATCGTTCTTATTTGTTCACTAGTAGCTAATTTATTCATGGATTTTAAACCATGTGAGATTATAAATGTTGTGCATGTATAAAAGATATACTTCTAGACATTTTTCGCATTCTAGCTAATAAAAATAATATAACAATATAGGTATAACTCACTATCTAGGGCTTTGCATGGAGCTTTATGCTTAAAACAAGGGTTTGTCGTGAGCTTATCACGCCCCTCCCCTTCAAGTAGGCATTTTCCTCAACACTTGACTACTATAGGTGTTTCTTCCTGAATAACTCACTTTCCCATGTTGCCTCTTCCACTAGTATGTTCCTCCATTTGATGAGGTACTCAATAATTGCTCATTTTTGTAGTTACATAATCCTTGTTTCAAGGATTGTTTCTGGTTCTAGTGTGATTTTTCCTTATCCATTAATCACTGGGAAAATATTTTGAATTGTGATCTTATCACTAATTACCTTTTTTAAGATAGAAACATGAAATACTGTATGTACATGCCAAGATGAAGGAAACTCCAATTTGTAATCCATACTTCAAATCCGATGAAACATCATATAAGGTTCATAATATTTGGGTGGTAATTTATTGTCTTTCTTGTGTTTCTTGAGGGATATATTCTTGTATGGATGTCTTCTCAAAAATATCTAATCCCCCTTCAAATTCCTTTTCCCTATGATGTTGATCTACTTGTTATCCCATCTTATTTTGTGTTATAAACAAGTTATCCTTTAATAGTTTGAGAACCTTTTGTTGGTTCCTTATGTGGTTCTCCATTACTTGAACCTTTGCACTCCCTTTCAAGGATGATGTGGTGGATAGAGGATGTTATCCATAAATTTCCATAAATGGGGACATTTTTTTCAAAGTATCAAAGGATGTGTTGTGCCACCCTTCTACCAAGGGAAAACACTTGACCCATTGTATCCATTTATCATATGTGAAGAAATGACCATATACTTCTATACATTTATTCAAAATCTCAAGTTTCCCAATAAATTGAGTATGGTAAGATGAGCTATGAGCCAATTGTGTACCCAAACAAGAAAATAATTTAGTCCAAAAATTTCTAGTGTAAATTGGATATTTGTTACTTCTAATAATCTTGAAGATTCGTAGATCTTTTGAACTATTTCCATGATTTTTGTAGCTAATGTACTTGCTTGAAGAGAACGATAAATCAAGAAAAAGTTGCATTATGTTTTAGTTGATCCACTGCTATCATGATGACATTATTTCCCTTAAATCTATCTAAACTTGTAACAAATTCTATTGAAACTTATTCTTAACATTGACTTGGTATAGCTAATAGTTGTAGAAGACCTGAGTTCTTGATAGTGTATCCCTTAATCAATTGGAAGACCACACATTCGGTGAAAAAAAATTGAACATTGCAAAAACCCCATAATATATAGAACCAAAGCCCAACAGTGTTTGTACGACCTTAGGGAGGCTTTATTAAACTTAATTTTGACGGAGCGTCAAAAGGAAATCCGGGACTTGCGGGCTATGGTGGGATTTTTAGAGATAGTCAAGGCCAAACTAGGTGGATTTATGCTGACCGAGGAGGCATGATGAGTAATAATGAAGCAGAATTCATGACTGCGTACCAAGGAATTAAGATTGCAATAAGAAATGGATACAGGAAACTAGAAATAGAAGGGGATTCAACTTTAGTTATTGAAATAATAAGAAAATTGAATGATGGGAAAGCGTGGGAACAGGTGGCCAAAAGCTAGAGGATAGCGGGCCTCATCCAGGAACTAGTAGATTTAATGAAACGTATTAAGTACAAGGTTATCCATCATGTTAGGAGAGAAGGCAATAGAGCTACTGATTACTTGGCGAATTGGGGCTGCAATGAACTGAACGGCAAAGTAGATAGCATATGGCCATCACAGCTGGAAGGGACTTGCTGGGAGGAATTAAAATCCATTACCAATCAGGACAATAATGACAAAGTATAGATATGATAAAGGATACAAGCAGACCTCGATCGGGGTGGAGAAAAGGACCAGGCGCAGAGTAATGATGGAGGGAAGAGAATGTCAGCACAAACCTCACTCTTGGGCAATCATTTTAAAGGATGCAAGGAGAGGATACAGGGAAGAGAGGACCCCGAGACAAGGCACCAAGTTAACTATGGTAATAAGAGGGAAGGGAAACGGCGGCGAACTGTTGATGGCGGACAGACGAGGTGGTAATAGAGCAAAGGGAGCAGATGAAGACATCGATGCTAATAAATTCAGGACATGCAAGGTGGCGAAGGTGGTTGAGACTTGGTGTAAAATTCATGGATCCTGTTTCCAAAAAGAGCAAGTGACTATGGCGGAGGGAGGTAGGAAGGTAAGAGTCGACAGTGAAGAGGCTAGCAGAAGGATGAGGAAACCGGGTAAGAAGAGGACTCAGGAGGCCGACAGTGTTCAGGAAATGGATAATTATCAGAGGGTTAAAGAGAGCGAGGAAAGGATTAGGAGGAAGGAACAGGAGGGGATGGAGGATGAAGGAATAAACAGAGAAGGTGAGATGAGGAAAGGGCAGGATGAATGCAGGGGGAGAGGGAGGTTCGAGGTCGGCCAAGGAAGCCTGAGTAATACCTGTGAAATCCATCCTAGAAGAGGCAAGGGCAGAGGTAGCAGGAGACAAGGAAGAACCAGGCAAGCTGTGAGCAAAGACAAAGAAACACAGTCCCCCAATAAGCGGAAAAGAGGGCGCCGAACTATGAATCAGATGGCCAGAGATGCTGAGAGCGTGTACAACAATGAAGCCAATGTGGAGATAAGAATAATTATAGAGAATTTGGAAAAGAACATCCTGGAGGATGCTTCTTCCCCTGAGATGGAAGATTGGTGCTCTCTTATGCTAGACCCAGGTAACACCAAGGGTCGCCTCTCCCAGTATAAACAGGTTTTACATATGTACTGGGTGATGAAGTGTCTGCTAGCCAAAGCAATGGAACAAATTGCGGAAGAAATGACAGAGATTGAGCAAGGGTACCTGAGCCTGAAAGAGGAAATGAAGAGTCTGTGTTCCGCGCTTCTAAAACAGGATAGAAAACTTGAGGACATCAAAAGTATTCTGAAGCTGATAACCAAGGCGCACTGCGAGGAAGAGGTGAAAATGGAGATCATGGACGATTGATATGCTTTTTTGTGTTTTCAATTTTAAATGTTAGGACCATTAGAATTAGTTTCAGCACAGTTTTTGGAATGTAACAATCGTTAAGGATATAACTCTAGTTTGCTGGTAGTTTGTTGGTTAAGTTTTAAACTGGTTAGTGCACGTTCTCGGCCTTTAAGGTGACAAACTCTGACTTTTGGAGGTCCTCCTACCCGGTTTCCCTTCGAGGCGGATGGAGGATTCCTATGTATGTACATAGTTATGTTGGCTGTTGTTAATAGAAAAGGACCTGCCATAGAAAAAAAAAGAAAAAAAAATTGAACATTAGTATTAAAACCTTCCCAAAAAAATCCTTCTTGATAATGTGGTAAGCTTTCAAGAACATTGATTGTCCTACTATAGGAGAAATGTTCAATTCCAAAAGGACATTTTGTTTGGGTTGGGAATTCTTACATAAATATGAAATATCGGTACCACAAAAATCAATCTTGTGCACAAATTTATCAAATACACTTGGACCCTCTTGTATTTTTTGAATGATCTTGAATACCTTCTAATCTTTCTTGCATGCTATATTTATTTCTTCCACCCATTCATATTGCAAAATAGAAATAGCACATAATAAACTCTATGTTCCTTCTTCTTTCCTTGAAAGTGAATTTGCCACCATATTATGTTTTCCTTTTTATATATAGTTTCAAACTAATAACCTAGAATATTTGTAACTCAATTTTGTTACTCTTTAGATGATAATTATTGCTCCAAGAATTAATTCAAAATATCATGGTTTGTTTTTACTTTGAAGCGTATTCATATTAGATAACAGCATGATTCTTACTGCATGTAGTATGGCCAATGTCTCTGTTTCGTAAGTGGGTTTGATTCAATTATTTCCTTTAATTTGGATACTTCAAAGGCAAGTGCATTGCTTATTACATTAAAATTACACTAAAGTCATGGCATGAGGCATCACACTCCACAATAAAAAAAAAAATTGTGAAGTCAAGCCTGGTAAGGATAGGAGTCATACACATGGCCTAACTAATATTTGCAAAAGCTTTGGTTGCTTCTTGAATTAAAGAAATTCCACCTCCTTTAATATGTTGTATGAAATTCCACCTCCTTTAATTTGACCATAATTCTAAAACAAATATGTTGTAATATCATGTTAATGCTAAGAACTCTCTAAGTTTCTTCAATATTTTGGGGATTGGTCATTCCATCGAAGTTTCAATTTTGTGAGGTTCCATTTTAAAACCTTCATGAGGTACAATATGACCTAGATACTCCATTTCCTGAACCTCAAATGCACATTTTGAAGGCTTTGCATAGATTTGTTTCCCTTCCAATAGTTTTAAGACCTTGTCATCATGTTGTATATCCTCTACCAAATATTTTCTATAGATTAGTATGTCATAAAAACATACTAACACAATTTTCTATGGAACGGTTTGAAAATATAATTCATCAAGCTTTGAAATTGTGAAGGTGAATTGGTAATGATAAATGGCATAACCAAAAATGCATAGTGACCTTCCCATGTTCTAAATATTATTTTGGGGATATATTCTTGCATCATTATAATTTGATTACATCATGAATGGAGATCCAACTTAGTAAATAAAATTTATGCATGCAATTCATCTAATAATTCCTCAATGACAACCCCCCTAGGGGAATCTCAAATGGTGATGGTTGTGTTATGAAGTATTATGTAAATTTTGTGATTTGAGGTTCAAATCCCCTTGATTTACCCATGCCTATGGAGGGGTTAATGTAAGCACCTAGAGGTTATAGTCGTAGCAATCAAAATTGACCATATGTCACATGAGAACGAAACTAGCCCAGTTGTCAATTCCTCTAGATATAAAATAATAATAATTCATCAGTGAAAAAAGAGGAAACTTATATTTGATGGTCATTTGTTGATATGTCTATAATATAGACACATACACCATGAACCGTCACTTTTTTTAACCATCACAACTCGTGAAGAGAAGGCACTTTGGGTAGGTTGAATGATGTTGACCTTGAACATTTCTTGAATCATATGCCCAATCTGACTTCCATATGCATATGGATACATGCAAGGCCTAATGTTACGTCGTACACTTCTTGGTTGTAGATGAATAGCATGGTCATGATATCAAATAGGTGGAAGACCATTACTAATATCTTTGGAAATTTGTTTACAACACAATCTCCAAATACCCTGGAATTATTGTTGATAGCTATTTTGAGATCCATTAGAAAAAAGGTTATAGATATTTTAACATCTAGTGATAACAATTGTGCAATTAGACCATGGTATCTCTTTTGAGTATTTTTTTCACGCCATTAGATCCTTTTACTTTATAGGGTTTTCCATGGATACCCCTAAGTTAAATTTTCTTACCATTTGAAAAAAATATCATGAAAAGAACTTAAAAATTAAGGGCCATTGTTTCCTATTATTGTAACCATTGGACCCTTAATACAACATCAACACCACCCATTTGCATTAAAATCATGGACTATCCAATTTATCCTCCCCCATACTGAGTTTAATAAAATGGAACTTCCCTAAAAAAATTATGGTACGTCCATCTACAATCATTACTTGAAATTGTGGTGATAAAATTACAAAGCAATTGAGAGGTTTTCCTAATTAATGAAGCTAGTTGTACTACTAGAACCAATCAGCCCTATTGTTTTTTTATTTTTGATATATCCTTCTATTTTGAGGGTTTTCCAAATACTAATGTTGGCTAATGCATAACAAGATATCATTGGAGTAGTCTCTTCAAACTCTAGATATTGTGATGGTTCCAATTCTTGGACTTATTCCTCTTTGCATTCTTTGTAGCATAATTTATTCTCGTCGCATTTATGTCCCTTACTGTACTTGTTACAATTGAAACATAGTCTCCTTTCCCTTATTTCATCCATTTTTTGAGGTTTCAACCTTGTCAATTGTGTAAGGTTAGGAGAGGGAACATGGTGCTCTCTATAATTGCTAGTTACCACTCTTCTAGTAGCCATATTTTTAGTTTTAACTTTCCTTTTTAAACTGAAAGCATTCTCTATGAATTTATGTTCCAAAAGATGCATCTCATGTTGGATGTTATCCTTTAAAGTGTTGAATTATGTAGCTATGGTTGGTCTTCATAATTAATATTTTATTCCTTGATGTATTTTTAATAATAAATATAAAGCATGTTCTTCATGCTATTGTCAAAATAAAAACCTTAAGGCATGTTCTTCATGTCCTTTTCAAAAGAGAAATTTTGAACACTAAACTTTGAACTTTTGTTATGCAACCGTATCACAAATAGATAGATCAACGACTTAAAAAGTGTCCTCTTAGAGGGGGAAACCTCCTTTACATTACATAAATGAACAATTCTTGGGTGATTGAAATGATAAGACCTCCTTGGTATATATAGGAGTCTAAGAGTTCACAATATAATCAAAGCCTATATAACAATAATAATGTAAGGGCACAACAATAACAATAGTGGGCTTCTATGGGTCACAACAATAAAAACATGGGGGATACATGGGCACAACAATAACAATAGGGGGCTACACTAACAACAAGGGGAATACACTAGTATTATAGGCACCTAACATGCACCTCTCCCAGAAAGTGTTGTCCTCAATGCTTGAGTAGTTTTGGATGCTTCTATATAAAATCCACATCCTCCCATGTGGAATCTTCAGCAGCTAAGTTCTTCCACTTAATGAGATACTCTGAAATTAATCAATTTCGTAGTTGTTGGATTCTTGTTTTCGTGACTACTTCAGGCTCAAATATGTTTTTTCCTTCTTCGTCAAGTTATGGAAGCAATGTTTGAACTGGGATCTTGTCACTGATAACCTTCTTTAAGCATGAAACATGGAAAATTGGGTGTACTCGAGAAGATGCAGGAAACTCCAATTTGTATTCCATAGCACCAATCTTTTGCAACACCTTGTAGGGACCATAATACTTGGGTGATAGTTTATTATCCTTCTTAGCTTGCTTGAGGGATATTTATTTGTATGATTGTAGTTGTAAAAATACCCAATCACATACATCAAAACTTCTTCCACTATGATGTTGATATGCATGTTGTTTCATTCAATACGGTGCCAGAGTGAGGTTATGCTTTAAGAGTTGGAGAAATTTTTGTTGATGCTCGATGTGATCTTCCACTGCTTGAAAATTGGAATTTTCTCTTAAATATGATGTCATAGGTGGTGAATTAGATCCATAAAGTGCCATAAATGGGGTCATTTTTGTTGAAGTATGGAAGGAAGTGTTATACCACCATTAAACTAGAGGTAACCACTTGACCCATTTTGTTTGTTTATCGGATACAAAGCAACGATGATATCCTTCCAAACATTTGTTCACTATCTTAGTTTTCCCATTAGATTGAGGATGATAAGATGAGATATGAGATAACTGAGTACCAAAACAAGAAAATAATTTCATCCAAAAATTTATAGTGGAAATTGGATCTTTGTCACTTACAATAATCTTTGGGCTTCCATGTAGCTTTTGAATTGTTTCCATAAATGCAGTAGCAACTGTATTGGATTTAAAAGGATGAGATAATGCACAAAAGTGTGCATACTTGGTAAGTCTATCAACTACCACCATGATTACACTCTTTCCTTCAGACTTGGGTAAACCTGTGATAAAATCCATTGATACATCCTGCCAATGTTGACTTGGAATGGCCAAAGGTTGTAACAGACCCAAGGTATTAATAGTCTCAACTTTATTTTGTTGGAAATCAAAAACATTCTGTCGCAAATTTCTGAATATTGTATTTAAAACCATCTCAAAAAAAGTCCTTCTTGACCCTATGGTAAGCTTTTAAAAATCCTGAGTGACATCCTAAGGAGGAGGTGTGCAATTCCAAGAGAATATTTTTCTTGAGTTGGGAATTCTTACAAATATATAAGCGATCTTTGTACCATAATGAATTATTTTTCCAGCTAAATGTCTCATATGTACTGGGATCTTGCTACAACTTTTGAATGAGTGTTTGCACCTCTTCGTCATTCTTACATTCATCCCTTGCTTCATTTGTCCAATCAGGTTGGATAATAGAAATGGCATAAAGAAATTCTTCTGCATCTTCATCCTTTCTTGAGAGTGCATCTGCAACAACATTTTTCTTCCCTTTTTTATATATGATTTCAAAGTCATATATAAACATCTTTGTGACCCATTTTTGTTGCTCTTCTGAATATAATATTTGTTCCAAAAAGTATTTAAGATTATCAGGATATATTTTTACCTTGAAGAGTCTTCCCATTAAGCAAGGTCACCATTGCTTTAGTGCATGTAGTATTGCCAACATTTCCTTCTCATAAATAGGTTTGCGTAAATACTTTCCTTTGATTGGAAAAATTCTAAAAGCAATGGGTCTTCCTTCTTGCATTAAGATAGCACTAATTCTATTTCCTGAGGCATCACATTCCTTAATAAAGGTTTTTGTGAAGTCTAGCATTGCTAAGATCGGTTCCTGGCACATTGCCTCTTTAAGATGTTCAAAGGCCTTAGTTGCTTCTAGAGTCCAAGAAAATGCATGTTTCTTTAGTAACATTGTTAGAGTTGATGTTATTCTCCCATAATTATTACAAACTTGCGATAGTACCCTCGTAACCTGAAAAATCCTTGAAGATGCTTTATGGTTGTGGGGCTTTTCCATTCCTTAATGGATTTAATTTTGTTAGGGTATACCTTAACACCCTCATGAGATACAATATGACCCAAATATTTCACCTCTTGTACTCCAAATAAAAATTTGGAGGTTTTTGCATATAATTGTTTCTCCTTCAATACTTTGAGCACCTTGTAAATTTTTTGAACATGATCCTTCCAAAACTTGTTGTAGAATAGTATATCATCAAATAGTACTAACATAAATTTTCTAAGGGTTTGAAAATGCTCATCAAACCTTAAAATGTGGAAGGTGCGTTAGTAAGTCCAAAAGGCATGACAAAAAATTCATAATGACCCTCATGAGTTATGAATGTCATTTTCAGAATGTCTTCAAGCTTCATTCTAATTTGATATCCTAAAAGAAGATCCAGCTTGGTGAACTAAATTGCTCCATGTCATTCATCAATAACAGGAATGGGAAATTTATCTTTGATAGTGAGTTTGTTGAGCTTCCAATAATTTGTACACATATGTCATGATCCATCCTTCTTGTGCACTAATACCACTAGAGTAGAGAAATAACTTTGACTAGGTTGAATTATACCATCTTCTAGCATTTCTATAACCATACGTTTAATTTCACTCTTTTGGGCATAGGGATATTTGTAAGTTTTGATGTTTGGAGGAACACATCCTAGAATCAAATTCATAGAATAATTATGATCACAAATAGGTGGTAGGCTTTTGGGAGTCTCAAATACCTTGGAATGATTGTCCAATACTTTTTGGGGATCTTGAGAAATAGATGCTTTCGATGTGTGAACCCCTAGTGAGCATAATTGTGCAATTACACCTCGTTCTTTCTTCAAAATATTTTTCATTTGATTAGATTTGATTATATTTCATGGTTTCCCTGTGACACCCCTTAATTCAAATTCCTTTCCTTCCCAAAAAAAATCAAGAAAAGTTCTTCAAAAATAAAAGTTATCATCTCCAAAGATTGTAACCATTGGACTCCTAGTACAACATCAGCACCACCCATTGTAATGAAAATCAATGGACTATTCAATACATATTCCATCATGGTTAGCTTAATATTATGGAAATTTCCAAAGAAATTTATAGTTCCTCCATTTTAAACCATCACTTGACACTCTGGTGTTGGATATAGGAAACAATTTAATTCCTTGGCTATCTTACAATGAATAAAAATGGGTACTACCTGAATCAATCAGTGCTATTACATTTGTACTCATGATATATCCTTCTATCTTAAGGGTTTGAGGAGTCGTAATTCCTGCCAATGCATTACAATATATGGTTGGATTCATTTATTATTTCTTTGGGGTTGGTTCATAGTGTATATCCTCCTCTTTTAATGTTTCTTGTTCCTTTTCTTCCTCCTCTTCACAATCTATGTAGAATAATTTCTTCTTAGCACACTTATGACCTTTAATGTATTTTCTATCACAACTGTAACAAAGCCCTTTTTATTTTTTTCATCCAATTATTATGGTGTCAACCTTGTAGGTTGTGGAAGGCTGGGACAAGAAACACTTCCATCTTTGTAGTTGTGAGTGGTATACTTCCTTGTTGCCATAATTTTTATTTCAACTTTTGTTACCACCCTGAATGCCTTCCCCAATGAATCAGGTTCCCAAAGGCAAACCTCATGTTGGATGTTATCTTTCAAAGTCCTTATGAAGACATCAATCCTATTCTCTTCTTAACCATTAGTTACCCTGATATTCAATTTTTGGAAATCCTCAATGTGTTATGCCATTGATCCCTTTTGTTTGAGATTTATCAATTGACTAAAGAAGGTGTTTCTCTTTGTATCCTCATAATGTGCTATCATTTCCTCCATAGAAATCAACCAAGTGACAAGTGGTTTACAATAAAAAAATCCATCAATACCATACAAATTGATTGGGTTCTAAATATAAATTTGCAATAGATACCTTTTGTGTGAGTTGCACATCATGAAGATCAAAATATTGTTCCATCTATAGTATCCATGTTAATGTATCCTTGCCATCAAACTTCCACATATAGATATTTGGAATGTGGTGGGTCTTAAACCAAACATTTGAGTCTCTAAAATCATAATTCATATTCCTTTTGTCCCCATCTTGATTTTCATGGATTATCTTGTCACCATTGGGAAGCCTTTCTTGCAACAACTTTGTCAATCCTTCCAACCTCACATTCATCATTGCTTCCATGTCTTCTTTTAAACCATCATTCAAATCTTCCATGTCTTCTTTTAAGTTATCCTTTAAAACTTCCATGTCCCTTTTTAATCCATCCATGTCCCCTTTTAGTTCATCTTTAGTTGCTCTTTGTGAGAGCGAAATTTGTTGCACTTGGTCCCATAATTTTGATATATCATTGTTGCAATTCTTCCTCTTCATGAGCCATAGTAGAGATTTCTGAGAGCTTAATGGGTGTAGAATTATTTTGTTTGGGACAAATACTTATATGTATTCTTCAATATTCCTTTTGAATCACTTCAAACTGATTTTTCAAACAAAAGTTATGCAAAATTTAAAACAATACACACCCTTTTCTTAATTTTTAGGAGCTCGATATTGAAGTTGTTGTATTTCTGTAATTTCGGATCTCCAATTTCTGAAATTCCTTCATGTAGTATCCCTATTATTATTATTTCCAACCCCGTAAGTCATACCAATATTTGATTCTTCAAGAAGGAGTTATGCCCAATCTCCCATGATGGCCTGATTATATATTGGTTCTGTAGAGAGAAATTGTACAAAGCGCTACGTGTCACGGTTTCAACCTTCGGCCCTTAAAATTATGCCCCAAATACTAGAGTTTGTCTGGTTTCATTCACTTCTTACAAAATTCAAATTTGATGCTTGGAGAGAAATTTATGACGATTTTCCTTAGGTTACCTGTTTGACATGGAATTCTAGAGCCTACAAAAACCCTAACTTCCTTGGTTCATATCTCTAAAAATATATAGAACCAAGATCTAAAATTTGTACACGAGGTTCACCAATATTTTGGATCCACGTGGTTGCAATTTCCTCTTTTGAAGCTTCGTATAAAAAAATTATAGTGCAAATTCCAAGGTGGCCTATTTTAAGAAGTGAAACCCTAGAATCCAAAGCTTTGATACCAAATGTTATGCAAGCAGGTCACAAATAGATAGATCAACGACTTAAAAATTATCCTCTTTGAGAGGTAAACCTCCTTTACATTACATAAATGAAAAATTCTTGGATGATTCAAATGATAATACCTCCTTGGTATATATAGGAGTCTAAGGGGTCATAATATAATCAAAGCCTACATAACAATAATAATGTAAGGGCGCTACAATAACAATAGTGGGATTTTATGGGGCACAACAATAAAAACATGGGTATACATGGGTAGAATAATAAAAATAGGAGGATATACTGACAATAAGGGGAATACATTAGTATTATAGGGACCTAACAATTTTTGGCTCCAACAAATCCAAGTCGACCCTCCACCTAGTCAAGTTGACCCACCCATAGAGACAACCATTTGGATAGCATGATCACTATATATATGTCATTTGAACTCAGCATTAATAAATTAATTTGGACCTCCTGAGGAAGAAAGACAAGACAAGTCTAAGGAAAATAGAAAGGTTGATTCTAAGGCAGATAGAAAGGTAAAGTCTAAGGCAGACAAAAAGGTTGAATTTGAGGTAGAGAGAGAGGATGAATATGAGGAAGGAAAAGACTAAAAATGTGACCAAGTTTCTAGGCATGTCATACCAACAAGACCGAGTTTCATGGGCGATGAGGCGAACAAAATTTTTTCCATAGTAGAACAAACTAGACCAAGTCTCTTAGGTAAATGTTTGACTTGAGTAGGAAGGAGTTAGACCAGGTTTGACCAAGTAACTTTGATGGTTTGTTTGACCATGTGAATTACTAGAAGATATAGGTGTGTCTCTTGTTGAACTAATGAATTTATCTAAGTAAAAGTTTGTTGGGTTTTTCCCCCATGTTGGTTTTCCCATGGTAAATTTTCTTGTTCTTTGTTTAGATGTCTCTTCATGATCCTACTATCACATATGATATATTTTTAATGTATTATGTGTAATTTCTTAGTTATGGATAAGAATACGAAAAGTAATTAAATCATTAGAACTCACTATCAGTTTAGAAGACCCTTTGAAAAATCAACATAAAGTTACCATAAAGAGCACAAGCAAATTATCCTTTGAAATGTTTTTTTTTATCTTGAGACTTAGTTTTTTCAATTCTTGAATGTGTTCTATAATTCAACCTCTTTTCCAAATACTTATCAGTTGACTAAAGAATGTGTTTGTCTTAATATCCCCATAACGTGCTATTAGTTCATCCTTAAAAATGGACCAAACGACAAAAAAATATTTTCCCTTTTCATAAAGTTATAAAACCAAAGAAAATGATCATTTTACAAATAAAAGGATGCAAGATTTACTTTTGTAAGGTTGTAACTTGGTGTGGATCGAATAATTTCCCCATCTTGGATATGTATGTTATAGGATCTTTTCCATAGAACTTCTTTGTATCAATTTCAATAGCTCCTTGGTTATGAGTTAAAATCTCAGACGATGTAGATCTTGGAGTTATGGATAGTCATTATTATAAGATTCATTATTATGTCTTCCACATTCTCATGGTTTCCTTGCATCTTGATATTCCTTTTAGGGAATTTTTGATCTAGTGTGGTAAAAGCATGTTAATGTGTCTCATTATATGGCAAAAGCAAAAAAGTACTCAAATGAAAAAAGATTAAAAAAATAATATAAAAATATCAATTAAATGAGTTGAGTTTCATACTTGTTAATTATAAAAAATAAATGCTAAATTTGTAACAAAGCTAACTCACAATAAATTTTGGTAAAATCTATAGTGAACCTATTTAATCGGTTTAGAAAATATAAATAATGATATAAAAAGTAAATACTAAATTTGCAATTAAGTCAACTATAGTAAATATTGGTAAAAAGTATGGTTAATCACTCACAAAATATAAATAACTTTATGTAAAGTTAAATGAAATGCTAAAACTCTTTAAAAATATAT